>JAMXBD010003068.1:0-142433 GCA_024138025.1 Combretum micranthum | reverse complement strand
TATTGCGAAAGCCTCAACAACAACCAGCAATAATCCCCTATTAGACACTATAAGCCATGATTGCCATATCTAGCCAAAGCCAAAGAAGAAGAGACGGGAGCAGTTCAACAAGTTTCTGGAACTATTCAAGCAACTACACATCAATTTACTATATTAGACGTTCTCTCTCAAATGCCAAAATATGCAAAGTTCTTAAATGAACTACTCTCGAACAAAAGAAAGCTTGAAGAGATCTCCATAGTTACACTAGGGAAGGAATTCTTGGCTATCATTCTCAATCAACGCCCAAGGAAAATGAAGGATCCAAGTAGTTTCATTATACCTTACTTGATAGGAAACTTACCTATTGAAAAAGCATTGGTAGATTTGGAAACGATTATTAATTTAATGCCTTACAACATGATTAAGAAGTTGGGTTTAGGGGAACCAAAGGCCACTAGAATGAGTTTGCATTTGACTAATAGATCTATCAGATATCCTAGAGGAATTATTGAGGACATGCTTATAAAGGTGTAGGATTTTATTTTTGCTATTGACTTTGTCATCTTAAACATAAATGAAAGAGCAGACATTCCCTTATTTGGGAATTAGCACTAAGAGTAGGGGATAATGAAATGATTATTAAATTATTAGAAAGTGCTAAACGATGAAAGAATAATGATGATGATTGTTATGCCGTAGAGTCTTTAGATCTAGAAATGATTAGAGTGATGAGGAACATAACTTGTAAGGATACTCTGGAGGTATGTTTGAGCGAGGGAAGCATAGAAAATTCATATTCAGTTTAGGGGACAGAACTGATTGCACATGTTGAGGTAAATGAAGAAGTTGTGAAAAAGGAGACGAGGGAGGAAATAAATAGAGATGACATTAAGAGACTAAAGCCTTTTATCAAAGAGCCACCTCAGTTAGAATTAAAGGAGTTGTCAGATTACTTAGAGTATGCATTCTTTGGAGAAAACTCTAGGCTACCTGTCATAATCTCTTCCAACCTCAGAGAGGAGTAGAAAGAGAAGTTATTGAAAGTTTTGGAGAACATAAGAGGGAAATAACTTGGAAGACTACTGACATAAAAGGCATAATCTTAACGTACTGCACTCATAAAATTCTTATGAAGATAATTTCAAGCCAGTTATGCAACCACAACACAGGTTGAGGTGGTAAAGAAGGAGGTGGTTAAGGTGCTAGATGCAGGACTCATTTACCTCATTTCAGATAGTGCTTGGGTGAGTCTTACTTAAGTGGTTTTGAAGCAAGGAAGGATGAAAGTCGTCCACATTAAAAAAAGAAAATCAGCTCATTCCTATGCACATTGTTGCAGGATGGTGCATGTGTATTGATTAGAGGAAGCTCAATCATGCCACTAGGAAAGATCACTTTCCATTACTGTCACGCCCCAATGGGTACCCGAAATGCGACAAGCACCGTACATAATATTAAAACTTGAGAATGACTACCTTACTCACTCGGAAGCTTTCATATTGGTACAAAGCGTACATTCATGGCAAAGGGAGACTGATGGAATTATGCATTTTAAGATGTTGGCAGCGGAACATAGAAAATAATACTTAATATAATTCATCAGAATATAAAATTATACAACTTCTATGGGGCATTCTCCTGATAAGTCTCCATAATAACAAAGTCTTACTAAGACAAATACTAAAATTAAAGATTTTAAAGGAAATCTAACATAAGACTTCAAAATAGAATTCCTTAAAAAGCTTCCCAAAAGCATAAGTTCTACTCGGACGAACAAGGTGGTTTCGGGTCCAAAAACAACGATTCTGCAATATCAAAATCTAGTGGGGAATAAGCATAACTAGCTTGTGAGATAATCCTTACGCAAAAGTACTCATGACCAACATTCAAACAAGTTCATTAAACAAGCATACGAAATGTAAGCAACCATATAATCAAACAATACATACAACTATCCGGTTTCTTATGTAAGATGGATTTACCCCTCCATCGATGGTTAGAGAATAATTTGAACTAGGCCCCAATTGACCTCCTTGAAAGTTTGCACACCTCTTGAGGTTCCAATGAACCGCACGACTAGTCCCCGGGCTTTCCTTACCCAAAGTGATCAATCCGACTCAGCTACACCTTGAGGCCGTATTCCTCGAACGTCTTAATTCCTTAAGATATAGCTAGGCAGCTTACTTTTCCAGTCCCATGTTGAGGAGTAGTAGTAAAAATGCGAAATGATATTCTAAGTTATTGCATGAGCAAATTTGTTTAAGGGAAATTTCAATCCGACATTAATTTATTTAAGGCGGTCAATCAATATTTGCACATATAACAATATACATAGAGGCAATTATAACAATCAACAAATCAGGCTTCGATATTCTTATCGTTCATTAATTACACATAGCAATTCACATACATAACTCCCATGATAACCCACATGCATATCAATTTTTATCTTTTCCTAACATCTAGTGCTCTATTCTACAAGCACATACACGAATACATAAAACATAAAGGAAACTCACTCATTTATAGCGATCTTCTATCAATTGAAGTAATCATCAGTAAAGAGAAGATGTTGGTTCTCGACACTTAAACAAAAGAAATACCAAAAATAAGTATTTCATCCAAGTTCTACTTAAATTTTCTAACTCTATCTTATAAGGTTCGTCAAAATTCGCATTGGTGGAAATTGCAACTTAAAATGATCATAACTTGCCCATTTAAATTTCGCATATTATATACCATTTTCTACCTACTTGAAAAGATCTATCCATTTATAAAGTTATTTTTATCAAAAAAAGGTTACTTGGGCCTTGGAACAGTAGGTTACAGAACTGTTACAAAAATCCCAGCTTTCAAAATACAATTTTTCAAGCTTTTCTCCATCAAAAAATTCTTGTATAAAAATATAGATATTGTATAGTTGAAAAATCCTTTGAATTTATATATATATATATATAGAGAGAGAGAGACTCATATTATATGCATGAATCTAGTGGTGTTGTCTCAACAATGATTTTTGTAAAACAATATGTCTTAAAAGTTGGAAAAAGCTAAGACTTGGAAAAATTCACTTTAGTTTGTTGGAAATTTTTTTGGAGTATTATAAGTGAGTGTTCCTTTCTTTTAACTTCATTTCTTAACCTTTGAGAATAATTTAATTTTTTAAAAATAATTTTAGGCCTTTTAAGATTTCTACAACTTCATTTCTAGTGGTTGAAAAATGTAAATTTTCTAAGTATTTCTTGTTGAGACTAAAATTCCATATAGTAGTCATGTTTATGTGTTCTAAATTTTTCCTAAAGTTAGTTCCACTTTAAATAAATAATAATAATGTTCTTCTAAGTTATTTACTAATTTTATTTCCTAAGTAAGACTCATCTTTAAAAGGTTGTTCTTTGATAATTTTGTAAAACTTATCTAGACCTTAGTATTTTAGAGTATTGGTGAAAATTTCACAAATGAGTTTAAGAAAAACCTTTGTTAAAAAATAATTTGCAATATTAAGTTTTAAAGAAGCTTACTTATTTCATGGGTTTAAAAAGAGAGTATGTGATAACTTTACTTTATGTATACTTTGATGAAATCCCATGTATTATTATTACTAGAAATTTGTGATAAACATCTCTAACTTTAGAAAAGATTTGTTAAGATAAAACTTTAAGTTTTTATGGAAAAATAATTTCTTATGTGACAAAATTTATTTTTAAAGAGAGTTCCTATTTCTCTTTATTTTAGAAAACTCATTTTATTTTTGTTGAGATAATATCAACATATACATCCATGAATGAGATATATAGTTATCAGAAATATGACAATATCACATAATAAGATAAGATATATATTATATATATATATAGGAATAAATAAGAGCATAATAATAAGGTCAAATATTAGGAACCTTAGCTTCATCAAGGTATCTTAGTCAAGTATTGGGAGCCTTAGCTTCATCAAGGCTTTAGGACTAAGAATAAACTAGTCCTAAAAAGAAAAAGAAAAAAAAAAAGAAAGAAAAAGCATAATAATAAGAGCAATAATAATAAGATGTTAGGTTAGTGAGCACTTAGGCTCTAATTAATATATATACATAATATCATATAGAAGTTAGATTAAAGCAAATAATAATGATAATAATAATAAAAACAACAATAATAACATAATGGAAAATTTAGACATGAACAAAAACAAAACATAAACATATTGTTACTTCTTTAACTCTCACGAGCCTAAGAAACATACACTAAGCTCATGCTAAGTTATATGAACATGACGAGTATATGTAAGAAGTTTTATCTAAAGTTATAAATTTGTTAAAGAAGGAAAAAAGTGTTTGCAGTAATATATGGGTTATGGTTTTTGTGGAGAAAAGAGGAAATTTGGAAGAGAATTTGAGAGGGAGAATTTGTGGAGTGGTTTTGGTAGAGTTTTGGTAGGAAAATGAGTTATGTGAAAGAATGAAGGAGGGATGGAGTATTTATAGAATTTTGGAGTGAAAATTAGAGGTAATTAAAATATTTGAAAAAGAAAATAATTTGAAAGTAAAGAGAGAGAGGGGTGGACAACATCATGGGGAGGAGAGAGAGAGAAGTGATTAAAAATTAATTTTAGAATAAAAGTGTAAGAGAAGTTTGGTAATATGTGGTGTAGAATTTTTATAGGAAAAGAAAATTATAAGAAATATATATATATATATATATAGGTTATTAGAATAGGTAACAGGTAATAGAAAAAGCAGAGATAGGTGAATAGTAATAAATAGTAGAAAAGTACTATGAATAGTAGACTAGATAATTAAAATACCAGTAGTAAAAAAAATACGCGTAAATGGCCTATATCTGATATTTTTAGTTACCGAAAAATTCTAAAACTTATATTTTTGAAAACCTTATATTTTACGATTCTAATGGTATTATCAAAATATTTTCACCGTCTAGTGTATCAAGACACGGTTTTCGAAAACTGATCCCGTTCGAATCCGAAACACACTAAAAATTAACAAATCTGATATTTTTAAGCTTTCCTATATTATTACGAACTATTATCCACAATTATCTCAATTCGGTTGTTTAGAGGTTAAGAAAACGGGATTGCCGGATCTAGATTCATTAGACTAAACATAAGACTAGGTTGACTTTAGGGTTCGATTTGACTTCCGGTTCTTAGGGTTTACTATATATATACCGAAAAATCTAGGAGTTTACAATTGCCCTTCATAGACCAAATAATTCAGAGACTAGCAAGTCACCCTTTCTATTGCTTTTTGGATGGAATGTCGGGGTATTTTCAAATCCCAATAGCACCAGAAGATCAATAGAAAACCACTTTTACATTTCCTTATGGGACATTTGCCTACAGAAGGATGCCATTTGGTCTATGTAATGCCCCAGCTACTTTCCAATGATGTATGATGGTTGTACACCCCCAAAGTTTTACGATCAATTAAGCTTAAACCCTAATTAGAAGGTCAACCGGAAACCTTAAAATCAACAAAACCTTAGTTAGACATAACAGTTTAAGTACGGTAATCCCGTGTTCGTAACCTTAAGAGAGTAATTAAGAGATTAATATGTGGAATAATCCATGATAACATAAGAAAGCTTAAAAGTATCATATTAGTCAAACAACAATTCGTTTTGAACCCGAACGAATATAGTTTTCGAAAAACGTGTCACGAAGCTTGAAATAGTAAAAATATTCCAAATATACCATTATACTCGTAAGAATATAAGGTTTTCAAAAATATCAGTTTTATAATTTTTCGATGACTAAAAATATCAGATATCACATTTATACAGGTATTTTCTTACTACCGGTACTTTATAGTCACATCTACTTTTCATTACACTATTCATCTATCTCTACTTTTTCTACCATCTACTCTTACACTCTACATACCTATTTTCTTTACTTTTTACATTTCTCATAATTTTATATCACATCTACCTTACACATTATTACATCTAATTAACAAAAATACAAAAAAAATTCCCTTTCTCTCCCTCCTATAGTGGCAGCCCCACAATTTTCACTTCTCATTCCCTATAAATTCCCCCCTCATCTTTCATTTCTTTCACACTTCATCTACCCATATATTCACTATCAAAACTCTCCAAAATTCTTCTCTCAAAACTCTCCGAAAATACTATCAAACTTTCTTCTTCTCCACACACAAAACCCATTTCTACATACTACTTTCAACTACTCTTTAGGTAAAACTTCTTTCCATATTTGCTACCATGTCATGTAATTTTACATGACCATGGTGTGAGTTTCCTAAACTTGTTGTTATGGAAGCTACACTATGTTTATATATTGTTCTTGTTCATGAACATCCATTTCTATATTTTATGTTGTTATTATGTTTTGCACATATTATTGTTGTTATTATGCTAACTTCTTAATTATATCTAATTAAATATATTCATGTATCTATATATATTCTTTAGAGCATATAAGTTCACTTGTTATTTATTTATTTTCATGCAATGTAATTTATTTACATTCATTGCAATTTATTTACTTTCATGCTATTTTTAAGACTAGTTTTTCTAGTCTTAGACTTGTCCTTATCAAGTCAAAACAATTTCCTTTTCTTTTCGGGACTAGTCTATTTCTTAGTCCGAAAGCTTTGATTCAAAGCTAAGACTTTCAATACTTGGCTTATATTATTTTGCTTATTATTTTGTTGATATAATTTTGCTTGTTATTATTCTCATATTCATGCTAAATAAAGGTTGTTGTCTAACCCACCAAGCTTAAACTATACTTTTTATAAGAGATTTTTTCACAAAAAGAGGGTTCTAAAAGAAATTTAGGGTTTTTAAATTAATAAAAGGAATTCATTTTTCTCAAAGCCTTAAGAAGAACTCATTATAATTTTGGAAATACCATTATTTTGAAAGGCTTTTTCTAAAACCATGACTTTAGTAGTAATAGAGTTATTTTCTAAAAATAAGGAAGATGATTCTTTGTTATGAAAATGTTTTCCTTAAAAACATAACATAAAAAGGAAATGCATGTTTTCAAACCAAGAGATCAAAATAATAGTCAAAGGAAATAAATAGGAAACTAATAAGATAAGTGACACTAGTGTTAGAAGTTCAAAAAGGAAAAATAGAGAAATTCATTTTTATGGAAAAATTCACCAAGGAAAATAGTAAGATAGACATAAATTACTCTTTGAAAATAAAAGAATCAAAAGATTCATTTTTAAAGAATTTACAAAAGGATTTCTTGTAAATTATGATTTTTCCAAACTTCTAACTAACATTATTTTTACTAAAGAATTTTGTTTGGACAACAAATCCTTGAACATGTATGAAATATGAGCTATACATCTATAAAAAGGAAATTTTCAACTATATAGATAACTAAGTATTTATCAAAGCAATTTTTGATGATTTAATGATTGAAAAAAATGCTTTTGGAATGGGAAATTTCATGGTGAATTTGATCATCACTGTTCTAGAGCTCAAATGACCTAGTTTGATGAAAATATTTTTATAAATTAATAGATCTTTTCGCATAGGTAGAAAACGGTATATTATATGCTTAATTTTGAGTTAAAATGACCAAGATATGACCTTTTTAAGTTAGAATTGTCTACTACACGAACTTTGACATTCTTATAACATGTTTTATCAAATTTCAAGAGATTTATCAGAAATACTCATTATGGGTATTTTTCTTGACTAGGTGATTCTGAGGAAGGTATCCGTATCCCAAGGGTATTTTTGACTAAGTGGATTGTTCGATCGACTCTTCTATTTAGAAGAAGTATCGCCATGACAACGTGAGTTTATTTCCTTAACATGTCTACTTGATTGTGCTTGTAATATAGATGCATTAGAATTAAGAAAAGACAAAATGTTATGTATGTTATGTTGTATGAAAGAATTACTAAGAATATCGAGGCAGGAATTGATTGAAAGGATTGCTTGTCTTAGTATAGAACTTGATGTCTTTGAAATTCTATGATCGCCTTTAAATTTACAATAATGATGATAGATACCTTAAATAATTAATTCATACATACCATAAAGTAAGTCGCATTGCATGGGGTTATTATCCTTGGGTGAAAGGATAGTAACATGGTCAAAATCAATACTTGACAGTAATGATCGAAAATAATGCTTGGTGACAAGAAAATTTAAACAATGTTTAGTGGTAATCCGAAATCATGGCTCAGCACGAGTAGACTTAATATGCTTGGTGGTAATGATCGAAAGCATGCTTAACTAAGGCGACTCGTTTCGAGATTAGTTATTATCACCAAATCCCGAATGGAGGGTGTAAATCCATTCAACATATAGTTTTTTAAAAACCACATGCCTTGTTTGCTCATGTGTATGTTGTATTTCACTTGAATGCTTAAATAACTTGTTTGAATCTTTTATACTCAAGTATTTACTTATGGAAATAATTCTCACTAAACCTGTTAGCTTATACCCCTATGGATATCTCTTGCAGTTTAGCTATTTGTGGTTGAAGCCACGGGGACAATACAGTCAGGTATTTCCCTTTTTGGTTAAGGAATTTTAGATGAAGTTTAGCATTACTATAGATGTGGACTTCATAGAAAATTTCTTGTAATAGACTCTAGCATATTTTGACGAGGGAATGCCCCTAAGGCTTGTAAGACTTATTAATTATGAATGAATATTATGATTTTTGTTTCTTAATTTGTTATTATATCTTCTTAAGCTTCACATTTCAAAGTACGGTCCTTTAATATTGTGAAAGCACGCCTTACACCTAATATCAAAGCTTATGGGAATAATTAAGGCTGTCATACTTAAGTTTTAATATTAAATGTGGCGGATTATTACATTTAAGGTACTCTTTGGGGCGTGATAATGGCTATCTTTAAAGATCTAGTAGAGAATATAATGGAGGTATTCATGGGTGATTTCTTAGTCTTCGGTGACTCTTTTGATGGATGCATCCTCAACTTAAAGAAAGTTCTCCAACGATGTGAAGAAATGAACCTTGTTCCAGTTCATGGTTAATCAAGGTATTGTTTTGGGGCACAAAATCTCAAGCCAAGGAATTGAAGTGGTGACACAACAAATGTTTGAAGTCATTGAAGAATTACCCTCACCCACCTCTAAAAAAAAAAAAAAAAACAGCTCCGTTAGGCAATCAGAAACTTTTTGGGGCATGTTGGCTTTTATTAAAGGTTTATTCAGGATTTTTCAAAGATTGCACGACCCCTAACAAAGCTCCTAGAAAAGGATGCCCCATTTGGTTTTGATGATAGTTATGTGAATGCTTTCAATTTGCTAAAGGAAAAGCTAGTTAACGCACCTATCATGGTTGTGTCAGATTAGAACCTACCCTTTGAACTCATGTATGATATCAGTGACTCAGCTGCAGTTGCTTTTCTGGATCAATGAAGAAATCACCACTTTCAACCCATCCATTACGCCGGTAAGATTCTAATAGCCACACAAGCAAATTACACTACGACTGAAAAAGAGCTGTTAGCTGTAATCTTTGCTTTTTAACAAATTCATGTCATATTTTATTCTTTCTAAAGTCATTATTTATACTGATCATTATGCTTTAAAATATTTTCTTGCAAAAACTGATGCTAAATTGCATTTGATCCGCTAGATTTTATTGCTTCAAGAGTTTGACTTAGAAATTAAGGATAAAAAGGATTGTGAGAATCTAGCTGCTAACAATTTATCTAGACTTGATAACCCATTTTTGGAAAAAATGAAGGAGGAGGAGATTGATGATGCCTTCCTTGATGAAAAGCTTTCATCTATTTGCACTATAAATAACGAACTTAAGCCTTGGTATGAAAACATAGCTAATTATTTGGTTGATAAGGAGTTTCCCACAAAACTTAACTATAATCAAAGGAAAAATTTGTTTTTAGATTTAAAATATTATTTTTGAGAAGACCTTTTTTTCTAAATCTTCTCTGGCCAAATAATTAGGTAATGTGTTTCACTCGAGGAAGGTTGACAAATTTTATACCACTGTCATAATAGACCAACGAGTTAATATTATAGTGTAAATAGGACAACTCACAAGGTTTTAGAAACAAGGTTCTATTGGCCCTCAATTTTTAAAGACTCAAAATCAATGTTTGCAAATTGTGGTAGTTGTCAAAGGATAGGAAACATTTCAAAAAGGGATGAAATGCCCTAAAAATTTATTTTGGAATATGAGGTCTTTGATGTTTGGGTATTAACTTTATGGGACCGTTTTCTACTTCCTTTGGCAACAAGTATATCTGAGTGGCAGTCAATTATGTTTCAAAATGAGCGGAAGCTCAAACTTCGTTTACCAATGATGCCAAAACTGTTACAAGACCTATGAAAAAACTGTTTTCAAGATTTAGATGCCAATGAGCCTTAATCAGTGATAGGGATACCCACTTTCATAATGCATAGTCGAAAAAGTTTCAAAACAATATAGAGTACAACACAGGGTAGCTACCCGTTATCATCCATAAACGAGTAGGCAAGCCGAGATCTCTAATATAGAACTCAAACGAATGTTAGAAAAGATAGCTGTGACCAATCAAAAAGATTAGGCAAAAAAACTAGATGATGCATTATGGACCTATATAACCACTTTCAAAACACCTTGGGAACAACACCGTATAGATTGGTCTATGGGAAGACATGCCATTTACCAGTAGAAATTGAGCACAAAGTATATTAGGCTGTCAAGTTATTGAACTACGATCTCGCAATCGCTGGCAAACATAGGTTCTCTCAATTGAATGAGTTAGATGAATTGCGTTTGAACACATATGAGAACAATCGAGTCTATAAAGAGAAGGTTAAGAAGTGACATAATGTAAAGATCAAGCAACCACAAGACTTTGAAGTGGGAGATTTGGTTTTACTGTTCAATTCTAAGTTGAAACTTTTCCTTAAAAAGCTCAATTCAAGATGATCAGGCCTTTTCAAAGTTAAAAAGATCTTTTCCCATAGTGTAGCAGAGGTTGAAAACTCGGATAATGAGACATTTAAAGTTAATGGGAAAAGAATTAAAATCTACCAAGGACCATCACAAGATTTAAGGAAGATGGAGGACTCGCACTTGGTGTGGGCTCATTAAGCTCTTAGAGGAAGTTTTGTT
The DNA here is from genome assembly GCA_024138025.1 of Combretum micranthum. Classification (NCBI taxonomy): domain Eukaryota; kingdom Viridiplantae; phylum Streptophyta; class Magnoliopsida; order Myrtales; family Combretaceae; genus Combretum; species Combretum micranthum. The sequence goes on along the minus strand of JAMXBD010003068.1, from coordinate 131,351 downwards.
GAGCTAAAGACATTAAACAAGTGCTTAATGGGAGGCAACTCATCTCTAACATTATCTTTAACTTGTTCTTTTGTGAATAAATAAGTTTTGAGGACAAAAGAAGATTCTTCGATCTTAGGATGATAATCTATACACAATGGAGTTAATGTTCAAGGTAACGATTGGGAACATAAAAAAAGCTATGAGAAAAAATTTGAAAAAGATCTTGAATCCACCTGTCAATTTTGTCCACGACTCTACCCTTGACCATAAACAGAGAAGTTTTCTCCAAAATTCTAATTTTAAATCTTGCTCTTCAGTCATTCATTGATAATCCCGTGTCTGTTTTATCATATTTTAAACATTGAAGATAATGTTGAGATTAAATATGGGGGAAGAAAAATTAGCAAGATTAGGTTGAAGATGAAGTTGTGATAAAGAATGGAGTTAATTTGTCTTAAATGATCATTCCCAACAAATCATAAGAAATCAATGAAGTGGCTAAAATTTGACCAAAATTTTTCAAAAATTTGAAACAAAATCACTAATTAACTCAATAGAGCAAATAGTGAATATCATCATATGATTGAGTTAACTTTACTATGTGTAAAATTATTTTACAAATATCCATGTGGAGTAGTTTTACTTGTTATTAATCTAGAAATTTAGAGATGGAATTAGCTTTAGGTCCCTAGTAAGGTTATTCGATTAATTTGTAAAAGTTTAAATGATTTGTATGTTTTTCAATTTTAGTCAGTTTGAGAACTTTGTAGTCACTGATGAAGGTTTAAATGATAATCATAACTTGATGATATTTCCTTGTGCTTAATCTAAACATTAAAATAAAAATAAAAAATAAAATGAAAATAATCATGCGCTTAGGATTAAAATGGGCAAGGGTTGGTCCCTTAAAAGAGTAATTTTTTGACTCCTCTTTCAATTTTAAATAAGCCATGAATATATATATATATATATATAAAGCCAAAAGATAAAAACCCCTCTAGGGAAAAAGTAAAGAAAAATGTAAAAACCTTTCATTCTATAGCTTTGAAGTACATAAATAATCAATAATAATGAATTAAATCAAATGAAAGCACAAATAAGAAAGAAATTTAGGGGATGAACTAATGTCTATGCCTTCATTTTTTTTTCTTACAATGATACTTAGAGAAGTGATTGAGGAACTGCATACCTATAAGTAAAGGGATAAAGTCGATTGAGTTCCACTTACTTTTTCTGATTTTTGAAGTAATTTTTGCTTTAAAATTTTTAATTAAATAATAAGGGTAAAAGCTGATTTACTTAGATAAGTTATGTGATTTTAGCAGAAATAACTTTAAGCACGATTAATGAAAATGATATAATATTTAAAGTGCTAGGTGATTTGAGTTTAATTAGCCTGGTCAAATGTTCATTTATGATTTATTTTCCTATTTGAAAAGCCTTAATTAGTTATGCTGAATTGATGTTTGCTTGAGAAAAATCAAAGACTTAAGTGTGAGGGAATTTGATAAGTCTATTTTGCTCTATTTCATTCATAGGAATTTAGGCTTGATTTGATCCATTTTTAATAAATTCCTATGAAATTTGTGCTTTTATTGCTCAAAAGTTGTTTTTTAGCCCCTAAGATTAGAGAAAACAAGGAATGAAGTGACTTGAACCAAAATAGAGCAAAACAACAACTATACAAAACAGAACTTAATCGAGGCCTGCAAAAGACCCATTGAAGGCAAAACAACAAGACAAAACAAGGAAAAATGACCAGTGGCGCCCTAAAATCGAGCCCTCGACATGACCTTTGATATGCACTGATTTGCATTGGGGTGATTGAGCCTTAACTTCATGATACAATTTCAGCGTCATAATATCAAGCCATCAATTCAACTTGTGATTAAAGTTGGTAAAAAATCATGCCTTTATTTAGAAAAGCACAGCTTAGATCGAGGCCAACATTCGAGCCCTCGACAAACTCAATGATACTTTGGTTGAATTTAGACAAGACATCGAGCTTTTTCAAAGAAGGCCACATTAGATCAAGCCCTAACATTTGAGTAACCTTCGAGCGCTCGATTTAACCCGTGAAAGTTATGAGTTGGCATCTATGATGCGCGCGTGAAGATAAGGACAAATTTGGTTATGAAGCAATTGCCATCAGCGAATAAAATCATCATGATTTTCTGTGCTCGTTGCCTATTAATAAACGTGCACAAACGCTCAATAGGGTATCATATGTAACATATTTCTAACATAGAATAGAGAGATAATTCGTAAGGTAAAGGAATGTTTCTTCTTGCTAAGAATCTCGAAGTTTTTTAGGTAGATTCATTGAAAACTCGACATTTGTTTTGCAAGATTATGTACTTAATTTATATTTTCATCTTTAATTCCATATTATTTCTTCAGAATTCGAGCCTAATGTCTACAATCATGGAGAAATAATCATTTAACTTAGGGTTTTGTGAATCCATGATTTGATTCATGTGATTTCAAAGTGTTTTGATGAATTTAACTGGGTATTTGTAATTAGTAGCTAAAACTTATTTTCGTTGGTCTAAATAAATGGTGCACCTTTTAGAATTAATAGATTGAGAGATCATTCTTTTGAATATAGATATGGGCTACTAATGAAGTTGCTCATAATCACCTTGAGAGATGAATGGTGAAATTTTCTGTCACTTGTTACCAAGATTCATTAGGTTGGTTTTAAAACAAAAAAATTTTAAGCTTTATGTGGATCTAGTTGCTAATAGCTTGAAAAGAGATTCTGGTGGTCTGACCTAGGTCTAGAGTTACTAAGCTTGAGAGACTTTAACTTACCCCAGTGAATCCAACAATGCAATTACACTAGTGAACAACTCTATGAGTTTGCTGAAAAATCACACGATAAGGACTTAGTGAAATAATCTCTAAGGCTTTTTCTTACATTAATAAACTTATCTTACAATTTTCCTTGAAAACATGTACGTGCTTAGCCTTAACCCTAGTATAACTTCTGCTTTTATTATGTTTTGCTAAATTTTCTTTGGCTAGATAATAGATGATAAGAAAGTATGGTATATGCCAATGATCACTAAGGAATACGACCTAATATTTTCTATGCTACTTCGGTTGGCATGCTTGCCTAATATTGGTAATTGTGAGTGAAGTTTAACAGAAATTATTAGCATTTTTTTTTTACAAATTTTTGAAAACTACAACTTCGTGTTCTTCATTTTTGGTTTTTAACCCAATGAACCAACCACTACCCCTTTCATTGATTCACTAATTCTTATTTTATTTCAAAGGATAAACCCAGACCGCAATTGGACTAGCTACATTAATAAAGCTTGTAGACCAGTTTCCACATCTAGATTAAATCTACAACAATTACTAGTAATATCACCAAAATACCCATCATGTTGGTTGGTGTTGAGGGATTAGCACTCCAAGGAGGAGTTGATTCAACTATGGCAGTTACGATGCTTTATGTTGATGTTAGTGCTTACACTAACATCATCTTGAATCGATCAAAAGCAACTATTGACGGGTTGGTGTGGATCAAAGGAGCTCAATACGGTATTACCAATTATTTTGCAATAGCTCGATGGATTTTAGTCTAGGGTTTAGATTTGGGAAAAGGAGTTCTTATTTTCTTTTTTTTTTTAATGTAATTTAAATAGAGTTATTTTGGTCATTCTATGCTTTATTCATGGTTTATTCATTATTAGAATAAATCCAAGTGAACAAAGTAATGGCAATTCAACTACAATCAAGTGAACAATGTAATACGCAATTAGAATTTATTATGACTTGATTCCATTTCTTCATAATAGCAATTCATTACGGCTTTATTCCATTCCAGTGAAATGAACAGGTTGAAAGTATCTTAGAAAAGAGATTATTAAAATGAGCTCCTTGTCTTTTATTACCTAAATAATTAATTTTACAATTGTTAACTCATAACATCGTGTTGAACCAAATAAGTTTCAAACAGATTGAACAATATAAAGAATTATCATCTTTATGATGAGACTAATTGTGATCAAATAACGCAAATTGGTTGAAATTTGCATTTGGAAATATTAATAGATGATGTTGAAATTAATATTAAGATATATATAAACTATATGTCTTTGTAAAATTTACAGTTTATATTGAAGACCATGAAAAATTTATGTTGAAGTCTATGTCCAAAACAATGCCAAAAAACATTAGGGACCATTCAAAACAATAGAAACAGTCTTAGTCTTCGCTCTTATCTCCACATGGAGCTCGGCGACAAAGTCTAATATCGTATCAGTTCTCTCTCTCTCTCTCTCTCTCTTTCTCTCTTCAATATATCTTACAATTCAGCATCCAGCAAGTACGGGGGACCAATGTCATAAAATGGGATATTCGAAAGATGCTTTCGGAAATCAATGTTTGCCTGGTTTTTCTGACTAGACCAGACAAGGACACCTGCTGAGGAATCTCCTACCAAAATTTGTCTTGTGGTGTCAAGAAAGCTGTCACACGCGAAAGGACGGAATCACCAAAATTGTTTTAATTAACAGAAGAATTTTGATTTTCAGAGAGAGAGAGAGAGAGAGTTTATTGAGTTTAACGCCAATTGAGCCAAGTTTACGGTCAATATAATTGGAAGAAAATTTTACTCTTCCAAGTTTGCTGTTTGTTTGTATTATGGTGAATAAATATCTAACGTATATTATAAGTATTCTTTTTTATTTTAAGATTATTTTAATTTTTTAATTTATTTAACACATATCAAATATTTATTTATAAGGGCAGACCCATATCATGAGTAGGTCTAGGGGGTTGAAGGGCTTTAGCCCTCAGACTTGGAAAAAAATTATTTTTTTAAATTTAATTATATATGAAAAAATATATATGTTATTTTATATAAAGAATAAATGATGATACACAAACAAACATAACCTAGTAATTGCTTGCTTTCTTATTTTTTCAAGATGTATTTATTACATGGCTATTTCTTTCCTTTTACTCTCTCTCTCTCTCACATACACACACACTCTTTTTTTTTCCTTCACAATAACTAATAGCATTAATTTTTTTTTAAAAAAATTATATCTAACTAAGTAAATTCTTTTTAAATAAATATTTTTATTTAAGTATCACAGATAATACTTATTATTCATATATATTGCAAATGAATCTTATTCCATACTATATATATAATTTGATTTAGTATTCTTTTTCTACAATCAATGTTTTTAAAATACACATGGATTATTTAATAATTATCCTTCTTAATATATTTTATGATCTTTTTTTTTGTTAAAAACAAAACTTATAAATATATAAACTCTATTTTACATTAACAATTAGTTTTCATGTGACATATATAATTTATTACAAAATATACTAAATACTTAATTATCACTTGAATGGATTTTTCATGAAATTTTAAAAAATATCACATTGAATCATTAACAGAATTTTTATAAATATATAAGATGTAATAGCCAGTAGATATAAATAAATAATTTTAAAATTAACCTAATTAATTTGATCCTCGTAATCTACAATCCTACCACTGCCCTTGCCCATATCCATATATTTGAATAATTTTTTTATTCAAGCTCAAGTTACATAATATTTTATCAATGTACTTACATTTAATTATTAAGCCTTGGATATTATATTAATTTTTAATAATATGAAGTTCTGGTTTTCAAATAAAGCAAGTTTAGCACATTTTATTTAATTGAGCTCGAGCATGGCGTCATTCCTAGTTGCAGCCATCTCTATATACTAACACTGTGTGCCAAATCTTTAAGCGAAATAAACTAAAGCAAATGCTAGTAGATAAAAAGGGGTAAAAATAGGAAGAAAACATTGAAACTTAAAAACATGCGTAGTTATTTTTATATGAGAATAAATGAGGAATACAGAATAAAATTTAGATAGACAATTTATATTCTATATTGTGATATTACAAGTGGAAATGTAAGGAAATAATCATATAGTAGTTACAGTTTTATGACATTAGAATCAAACTTTTATACTCCACTTCTCTATTTCCTCCCATTTCCATCCTTTTAATACACTATTTATTAGTATTTTAATTTTTTTCCCTGTGAAACATATAATAATTACAGTTTAAATGTTATATTATTTTGTAGTTAAGTATATTATTATCTAGTGTTATAATACAAAATTTTTGGAAAACTATTATATTACTTTTGGTAAAGAATTTTAGTTTGGAGTGAAATAGAATGAGTAAAGGAATAAAAAATCCATTACTATCTTGGATATAGCCATGTAAAATAATGGAATAAAATGTCTATTTACAAAAATTACCCTTAATAATAAACATGGATAATAAATATATAGTTGGATAAAAAAGTGATTCAAATAATTAGGATTAATGAGAGTAGAAAGGAATTGTGATTCCATGGCTGAAAATGCTAAGCCTAATTTTCTTGGTGCTTCCGGTTTTTAAAAAAGCTTTCAAACACATGAATATAAATCAAACTTGGAATCCTTATTCAATTTTTAGAAACGCATCCAAACTCACGATAATGAAACTTGAAATTGCGATTATATTCTAATACACTAGACATTTATTTTAAAGAAGGTTTATTCATAATTCATGCCATGAATCATGGTGTGTTTGATACATTCATTTCACGTTGGTGTAACAGTGGTTTGATCTCCATTCAAATCCAGGTGAACAAGAAAAAATAAATGAAAAAAAAATGAAGATGAATATTTAATTATTCATATGTAGACTATAAGAAAAATAGAAAGTCAAACAGGTTTTATTGATAGGCTACGAGATTGGTTAGTGTGGTTTGAAAAGTCATATTCAAAGTGCAACTTACATTATTATAAAAATGGTTAATATTGTAAATGGTATCTGAACATTGATAAGATATATAATTAGGTATTTGAACTTTGAAAATTGATTAATTTAGTATTTAAAGTTTGAAATTGATCAATTTAATACATAAAAAAAATATTTTATGCATGTCAATGGTATCTTGGTCATATTGGTTAAAAACGTCATGTAGGATATAGCATTAACCAATTTGATGAAAATACTATTGGCATACATAAAAATTTTTTTGGTATTGAATAAATTATTTTAAAGTTCAGATATTTAATTGCATATTTTGTTAAAGTTTAAGTATCATTTGCAATATTAACCTTTATAAAAATAATGAGTTAAAATAGTAGTTAATTAAATTTTGTAATCTTGTCAAATTATCTTACGTTCCCATCATATTTATAATTTATTTTTATTGAATTAGTTTCGAATTTCCCTTTATAATTATGCTTTAAATTGAGGAGGATTTAAACCATCTTACTGTATCATAACCAACATTTGCCGGTCCTAATTCATTTACACTATGTTTGATTGAATGAAATTAATATTCCAGCTTTATTCTCATAGAATATCTATTTTTTTGTTTGATTTGCGAAAAATTATATCAAAAGAATATCTGTTCCATGTGTACGAAATATAAGGAATCTCTATTCCTTCCCTTTAGTGGACAAATGACTATTCTAACCAGAAAGTATTTGTTTCAAAAATACCTTTAATTATAAAATAAAGAATTGATATTCTTTTCCAGCCTTATTTGTCCTAGTGAACTAAATGTACCATTAGTAGTGTTCTTTGTCCAGAAGTAACGGTGAATGTTATGAAAAGCCTTTTTCATGAAATTCTTCAATATTTGTTATAACTAAAATTTTTATCATTGCAAAAATATTAAAGAAACTATAAAAATATGACATACTTTTATTTATTTATTTATTTAAGCAACTGGCCTGTATTTTTCATTTCAACGAACACTTGACTTGTTTTTTCCTTTTTCCTCTCTTATGCCACCAATTGAATTTTGGGTTTAGTCGTCAAATCCTCTCTTTTATTTGATTTTGCAACTTCTTGGCCAATGGTTCAAATATGTGATTTAAAGTGTTTAATTAAGGGTTTCATGATTGGCAATGTGAGATATAAGTTAATTTTTTAGGTCACCTGCTTGTCTCCTATGCCACGTGATGGATCAAAAGATCCCTAAAGCTTAATGTTCTATCTCACTTAGACATCTTCTCAGGATAGGTTCCAATCGAGACCTAACTGGAACTGGCCACGGTAGATCTATAGTTGGATTCGCCCTGCTAGGGTAGTTCGAACCTACCTTGAGGACTGCTGGGTTAGCAAGTCTGACTTAGGTCCATCCCATGAACTCATTCAAACTGACAGGTCCAAAAAAGGTATTGGATGAAAAAAAAAAAAACCAGAAAGGCATCAACATATTTTTATATTTAAAATATGAAATTTTTTAAAAAATAATAGGACCCATTTGGACCCGCCCCATGAACAAGGAGGTCATTGATCTAACCTGCCCCGTGAATCAACGAGTCCATGGGTCCAACCCACTCTGCCTTGAAGGAGGGGAGATTTTGGGTCCTCATTTTGAGGACCTGGACCAAGGAGATGTCTAACCTCACCTAGTAGATTAAAAAAAAAATCTCAAAACGTCTCAACAAAAACAAAAATAAAATATAAACATAAGAAGCGGTATTAGATCCAAGAAACTATCAAAAAAAAAAAAAAAAGAAAAGAAAAGAAAAGAAAGGAAAGAAGTGAAGATGGTTCTATATGATTCTAGAAGCTTTCATATATGAAAATTTCATGCTAATACAAACGACATATATAACGTCATTTAATTCAAATATTACTTGGTCCAATAGCTAGTTTATCTCAATCATACAACAAGTGATGGTAGTCACATATCTTATACCTATATAAACTTCAAAATCAGAATCCTAGAGTCATGTAACATAATTTTACGTTAGCAACTAATCATGGAAAGAATAATTTTTCTAAATTTAATTTTTTTATTTATCTACAAATTTAAATTAATCATTCTAAAATCTTTGAAACAAGTTTAAATGGGGATATTGTTTGATTAACCTTAGATGAATTTTGTTGATCAATAAGAAAGGTTGAATAGCTGGCTTTTTTTTTTTTTTTTTTTGGTTAGATGAACTGCTTGTTAACTAAGCTAGTTGGCCATATTATTTAAGCCACTTCACTTATTTCTTTTTTCTCCTTCGATAGAGAACTATTCCAGTGAGTCCTCCTATGGTGAACAAAAAGATGGACCCTACAGCAAATAACATGGTCCTTTCTAGTTTTTTGAGGGATTTTTCAAATAACTTTCATCCTTTTTCTTAATTTATTTTTTTTTACTAGTAAAATTGAATTCCACATGTTTTATCAATTTTTACCATACAAATAGTAGCAAGTGTCCATATAATAATCATGTCCTTGTTTAGATTTAATTTCATCATGCAATCCTATTAGATTTTCATGAAAAATGCAATTTCCTATTTTCTTCTTAACCTATAACTTCTTAATCAAAACAACTAAATCAAAGATGACTTACAATACAACTTACAATAAAAATAAGGCAACAATGTGTTAGGTAGATTATGGCTCTTGTTAACAAGTTAAGATTTAGAGCTTGGTTATTTTAAGCTCTGCTCATTATCTTTTGATTGTTCCCATCAATTCTATGATCTTTTATCAACAAATATCTCAACATTACTATCAATCCACAAAAGGTTCTCTTAAAACAATGTGTTAACTAGTCATCTGATGAGAAGCCTTTGTGTCAATGATCCATGATAAAATTGAATATTCACTATTCAATTTCTCGGTTGCCTCTAGTTTAGCAGTATTCAATAGACTGACCAATGTTTACCTCTGTTCACTGGTAAACCTACTAATGACAGTTGAATTGTGTCATAAGGAGAAATTGTCTTCCTTATGGATGCTCCAGCATCAACGTTTCTAACCTTTTCTTCCTCTATAGCCATGCTAACAAATAGACCAGGAGAATATTCTAATCAGTCATCAATCAATTGAGATATGCTCTGATACCATGACAACGACGTGATTTTAGAATGGAGAATTCGTGTCTTTTTGATTGATTTGATATATATATATATATATATTTACAAGTCTGGCACTATTAAGACACTATTTCTAAAAATAGATACCACAATATATGATGTTTACACCTAAATATATACTATTTATGGCTAGGAATTTGTTATATATAGTAGGTCACACAAATCAAGGCTAATGACAATATAATCAAGCAAAATATCAGTTCATAATAAATCCAATCAAAATATTAGCTCCTGGTTAGCAAGCCATGAATCATTAACGCTAGATTATTAGCTTATAATAAATGATTATCACAAATTGTGGCTGGCAAGGGGAAAAATTATCGAATTGGTGCTCGTTACTAGTCATATGATTGGATGCACCCGAATCTATTAACTAGGAATTACCAAGAGGCAGTCCAAGATCTTAATTGGAAACAAGCCATGGATGAGGAAATGCCAACTCTTTAGTAGATGCATATGGGATTTAGTGCCTTTACCTAAGGGGGTTTCTCTCATTGCCCACTGACGGGTCTTTACTACAAAATACAATCCTAATGGATTTATTGATTGATATAAAGCACGATTAGTTGCCAAAGGATACACACAAACACAAGGTGTTGATTACTTTGAAGCTTTCTCTCCTGTTACTCGACTAAACTCTATTCGTATGCTTGATTCATTGTACTGCATGTTGACTGTGATCTTCAACTCTATGCATAGTATGACTCATATTGGGTTAGTGGTCCCTTAACCCAGCATTCTCTTTCTAGATGGCTTGTGTTTCTTGGAAATTCTCCTATATCTTGGAAGACCAAGAAACAATATAATGTGTCCCATTCATTTGCTGAAGCAGAATATCGATCCATGGTGGCCACCGCCACCACATGTGAACTTAAATGGTTAAAAGCACTTTTGCATTCGCTTGGTGATGCTCATCTTCACCTTATGCAACTTTATTGTGACAATCAGGCTACTTTGCATATTGTTGCCAATCTTGTTTTTGATGAGCGCACCAAACACATTGCCACTTCTTATGGGATGAACTTTTAAAAGGCAACCTTGTTACTCAACATATGCCTACCCATGTGCAACTTGCTGACATATTCACCAAAGCATCGGGCAAACAACAATTTGACTCTTTTCTTGGCAAATTAGGCATCCAAATTTTGCATGCTCCAACTTGAGAGTGGTGTTGATAGGAGTTGATATTTTGACTGGATTTATTATGAGCTGATATTATGCCTGATTATTTTGTAATTAGCCTTGATTTGTATAACATGTTGTATATAACATATTCCTAACCTAGCCATAAATAACATATATTTAGGTGTAGACAACATATATTATGGTATTTATTTTTAGAAATAGTACCTTAAGAGTGCTAAACTTGTAAATATATATATATATATATATATCATATCAGAATCAATGAAAGACATAAATTCCCCATTCTAAAATCACATCTTTGTCACAATGAATAATAGAATTCATAAACCTAATAGATATTTTATCAATATAATACACCAATAGCAATTTTTATCAAAAAGCATAAAAGAGTTATTAATGAGTTGATGCACATTAACCGATCGTATCAAATTATACAATTTTTAAACTTACGTAAAATCCTACAATTGATCACAGGCAAGTATACCTATCTAAAGTAGTATAGAATTAAAACAAGTGTCCTCTACAAGGATCTAAAGAGCACGTACTTGTATTACCATTTTCTATTATGTAGCCTAAATCTTAAAGTGATATCTATTATGTAAATGCTAATTAGCTACTCTAGTAAACCCTAAGATTAATTATGTATTCTTTCAAAAAATGTATTCAATCACAAAATGTAAGCCTCATCTTGATGCAAAATTAAATTTCTAATGATAATGGATTGATTAACGGATTGTTGATGCTTTGCACTGCAGGATCTCATCAGATAAATCAATTACTCTTGAGAGTTAATTAATTCATAACCCTATATGAAACAGTGGAGACCCGTTCCTCTCCAATGCCACAAAAGATCGCATAAAAGTTCATGATCTCTATAATAAAGATTTAATCTTTATGCAAAAAATTAAAGTTTTCCTACCTTTAGGTGAAATATGCAATTTTTCTATTTAATAAGAATGAAACATGCAATTAATTTAGTGCACAAATCAATCACAAGAAAATTAATTCACATGAATAGATACAATGGTATAAACTTTTCATTAATCAAAAAGCAATTCAATCACATGGTTTAGGATTTCACAAGATACAGGGTGTAAAGATCTATTCCTCCATGAAGTTTACGATAAGAACAAAAGATCTAGAGAAGTAATCAATAAACATGATGTAACAATAAAACCCTTTAGATGTCTTATGATCTCCAATGGTGTTCAAGCAATTCCTCTCCTGAAGTTCGTCTTTTCTCTCCTGGAGTTTGGAAAATATGTCCAAAGATTATAGAATATGAAAACAAGGTAGCTATTTATAGTTTAGAAAAGAAAACATGTTAGCACGGTCGATCTTATTAGCCGTGCTCAGGGGAGGGCCGAGACTTTTATTTCATCGACGTAAAGTAGTTATAATGTGCATAACCTAGTCCATACCGCTATGTAGAAGGGAGGGCAGACATAAGCATGTTCGTTTTTTGCATTTTCTCCTCCCTACTTGTCTTCTTTGCTTGTGCTAAAGGCGGGGTGAAAATTCGTAAATCTTTTGGTTTGATCCTTGCCTTCAACATGACCATGCATAAGGTAGTGCATGTACGAAGATTTAGCTTTTGTCCATATTTTGCTAATTTCACCTTAATTTTGCTTAAATCATCTTCAATTTCTCTAAATATTATCTTTTAGCCTTGAAATTAGTATTTAAGCAATTAAGTATCATTTTCTTGATATACATGAAACACATATAAAATAATTCCAAATAAGCACTAAGAATAAGGGTCTTTTGACATTTATCATGAGTCACAAAAAATGATATAAGAACCATAAAGAAAAAAGGTTTGAGGATTTTTATTATTTCATGGGATTTTAATTTGTCTTAAATTTCAAAAAATTGCAAGTTCTTCTAAACACCTATAAATTGGGAGTTGGTTTTAGGACATTTACAGTATAAAAGGGAAAGGAAAACTAGGGTAAAAAGGTTTATAATTATAATTATAAATATCCATCTCAAGTTTTAAACTATGGAAATCGAAAATAAAAATAATAATCTAACATTATTTAATAATTTGACCTAATTTTAAAATATTACATAACCACAAATTATAACATGTCAATTCATAAAGATAAGAGATTGATACAAACCTAATAATGAATTGATCGGAACAATCTACAAAATTAATAAAGAAAGTAATAAAACTAAATTGATTTAGGAGTGTGCATAGGAAAGTTTTGCTATTCTATTAAATGATGGGTACACACAATACACTTATATAAACACAAAGTAGAGACCTCTTTTTTATATTATCTATTAGAACAAGGGCAACCTATCCATCATTGGGTTACCTAGTAACAAGGCCCAAAAACAATAATTCAATTCGCTATATTGTTAATTCTTAATAACTCAATAAAAACAAAATCCATCAAAATATATGGGTTATATCTTAAATTGCCCACAACAGAAGAAAATCTAACGCTATCAATTTTTATATTAATAGTTGACTTATCATAGTTAAAAATAAGAAATAAAACTAATAATTTCCCACTTGGACAACATATATCAACTATTAATAACAACAACATTATAGATTAATGTGGCCACACAAAAAATGTCAAAATAATAAGCAAGCATTTTTAACCAACGACCTTTAAGTCTAGAATGAGAATAAAGGTTCTTAATAATACAATATATTGATATTTGATGTGGATATCAATGTCCTACATACTAAGTTTCACTCTCTTGGCAACTTAAGTAAATGTGGAATGTGAGAATCAAGGGAAATGTTAGGGAAAAAAAATGTGATCAATAGGGAAATTCCAACATAATGGTCCTCGCATCTCTCTAGCTTCCTGAATTTTCATAACAAATAATCACAGAAGTTGACTAAACAAAATGAGTCGAGGTCAAAATGTCTCTAATATAAACAATCTCATATATCATAGCAAAAATGACAACAAAATTATATAGCAACAAAATGGTAAATAAATTATAACCACAGTCTTGAGACTAAAAGCTTAATTTATTGATCATCACTCTAAAGTTGCAATATTACAAAATGGCATATAACGCTCATTAACCCAAATTATCAAAAGAATTAACCAAACCCATACAAGTTAAATGGTTATGAAATACTTCAGTAGCTAAGCCGTTAGTTGGTAGGTCTAGAACTATATGTTCTATAGCAATGTGTTTAATGCGAGTATAAACCTCATGTAGTTTCTCTTTAACAAATAAATATCTAAATCAAAATGATTAGTAAGATTTGAAGCTCTATTGCTTTGAGAGAAATTGACACTAGTACCGTGTTGTAAATGATATTTCACCAGCAAAGATTTAATGGGCTTGCAACCAAAGAAGACTTATTAGTAATGTTCTAAGAGATTATTCGATACAACCACTCTGATGCTTAAGTTGGTGTTATATCACGAGAGAGTCAAGGAAAATAGAATCTGCTTAGATAATATGGTTCTATTAGATTAGCTTAGATTTTGTCTCTTACCATAGGGCTCTCGAGTACTATTTATCAATGTTGTCAAAATCAGCCCGGATCGGCTGGTTCTAGTGATGCCAGGCCAAGTCTTGCAAATGGCTTGTTTTTACATTGAACCAATGAGACATGGATGACCTGACTAGTTCGACGAGTAATTGATTATCCTAGCCGAGACTACCGGGTCAAAATGCTCCAAACTTAAAAAAAAAAAAGGAAGAAGACTTGAAGTTCGAAGCCTCTAGATGTAGGCTAAAAAGTAAAATGAAAAGGCTAAAAACATTAAACAAACAACCTAATTTCCTAAACTAAAACCCTAAAAGACTTAAACAGTAAACAAAACAAAAACCCATTCTCCATAAACAGTAAAGACTCCACCTACCACCACTACTGCTGGAACCACCTATGCAAAACGACACTACCCACGCCTACATATCCATTCTCCACTAGTAAGTTTCCAATAACCATTATTGTTTTCTCTTTTTGATAAAGTTGGTATATTTATGATAAAGTTGCTAGTAGTTCCAAGAATTCTAGGAAAATTCTTCAAACTCCAGGGACACTAATCCTTCTTGTAAAATCATCTCCATTAGTGCCAAAGAAGCTCACACTCTTGCTCTTACTGTTATTTTACATTTTCATTCTCTAAAAAATTTATATATTTTTTAATTCCCTTCTTTTGATATATTAGAATCCATCAACATTATATAGATCTAGTTTCACTGGATGAAGGCTTCACTTTCTTATCTAATGACCTTTGAAAAAGGTTACGCTTTCTGGTAATTTCAGGGGGGAAAAAAGAAAAAGAAAATCATTACTTTATTCATTTAATGGGAGTAGGGAAAGCAGAGTTTTTGTGCCAAAGGAAAAAAAAGAAGAAGAAGCAAAGATAGATAGTATTGACTTTGGAAATCAAGGGCAATCACAAAGGGAATATGAAATTGGAGTATTATGATCTTGAAGTATATGCTGATCGTTTAGTACTTTCTCTTTTCCCTTTTTTAGGTTAAAAGGAAGGAACTAAAACCTTCTTGGTCATCATTTTGGCATCTCAAAATTTATTTAGCCGTTAGGAGGTCAAGAAAAAGAAAGGGTTTATTAAAGCGATTTTTAGCATCATTGTTGAGCCTTTATTTTTTCATAATTAAGCTTCATGAAATGAATTTCTCTAATTATGATTTACCGGTGTTGTTGGAGTCAATTTAATTATGGATTTGACTAGGTAAATTTTATTAAAATAGTTAGAATTTAACTTCAAAATTCATTTTTCATCGACTTTGATTCAACCCTCGATTGACCCTGGTCCAACCCCTTGATCCCTAACCCCTTAGCATGTCTATGTCAACCCCTAGTTCGAGTCTGACAATATTGCTATTTATAGGTGTTGTCATACTAGAATGGGTGCCTATAGAATACCTTTTTTTGTTATTTAAGGTAGTCCCCATTACTAGCTAACTTGGGCTTAAGATGGTAGGGTATGGTCTCCCATGGATGGTGGCTGAACAATTGTAGTGACTAATCTCTTTGTCATGTCCCCAAAGAGGATTAAGTTATCCTCTTGGAGATGTGGAAAACTAGGGACGTGTGGTGTACCTTGGAAGTAATGCAGAGAGCCAAGGAGATATTGTTCAAACAGGAGCTCAATAGGAGAGGGGAATCCTGACAAAGGAATATCCTAAGTTAGGTCTCCTAGTTTACTAAGGGTTCCGAGCATATGGATGCCCTAGGCCCTTGGGTTGAGACAACTTGAAGTGCTTAATGCGTCTTAAGAATGTCATGGGTTGCCCACTTTACTAGTGTTGGGCCTATTGTGCCTTTAGTCAAGTTATGCCTATTAACATATTGTTATCACAATAAATAGTCAAGGGTCTTGGTATATTCTCAACAATATGAATTCCATATATCAAATTCTTCTATCATATAGTTTGACAAGTACTCTCATAGCAAGCTAAATACTCTATTTGAATGCAACTTCCACTTTCCATTATTTATCTGATTGGATGTTATCGATTGTGAAACTTCTGGTTTATCTTCTTTTAAAGCTATAACTAGATTTACTATGGTTAAATATATTTAAAAGATTTAGCCCATTCCTCCAAATTTATACCATTCAAACTTTGTCACAGTGAAAGGACTAGGGAAACGGACGAGCATGGATCACAATAATAAAAGCTAAATATAAATACATATAATAATCAAAATGTCAGAATATAAATTTTCTTATGCATCTAATCTAGATTATTGAATGGATTGAAAATTGTTGTGCTATTGCAATCTTGCATGCGGGTCTTGAATTATAACACATGAACAATTTAAAGGAAAAAAAAATCAAACTTGTAAACTTCAAATTTTAACATCAACAGGGTATTATTATTTCTATAATATGATGACATACCGACACCTCTATGAATTTCATTGAAAAAATTCAACATAAATATTAATACATATAAATTAATCCATTTTTCACACAGAATTCTATATAATTAGTCTCACGATAGGCAAGCATACTGTCACGCCTCAAAATGATGAAAAGGCATATCTAATCTAGCCGCGAATAATAGTTAAGCATTATACACAAGGCTATCCAAAAAGAAATCGTTTATTGTGATTGTTTGGTAACAAATTTTAACTTTTGAAACCATATAATAAGATGTAGAAAATAATTGAGTAAATAACGAAAATTAAGCTTTTAATAATATTTTTCAAAAGAAGCCACTTTTGTGAGTAGATCATTATACATATTTACATAGTAGAACCAACCATGGTACTTAAAAAAAATAAAGATCCTAATCTCTCAAAACATTAAAATAAGTCTAGTCTATTAAATTACAGATCATTCGTTTCCATATTAGCCTTTAACAAAAATACAAGTTTGAAAGGTAAAAACAAAGCCTTAAATAAAATATAACATCGAAGGCCTCTTAATCCTATTTATCCCACTCATTAAGAAAATCTCCAAAGCCTATCTTGTAACCACATAATTTTAAGAGTTATCATCATGATCGACTTCACCTGAAAAGGAATAATAGTGAGCCGAAGCCTAGTAACAAAAACACATACAAGATAAACACATACACACTTAGTCTGATGCAATATAACAATCAATAATTTATCTCTTAAGATTTAAGTGTAACAAAACATCAAGAGAGCACTCACACTTCAAAAAACGCACCTTTGGGAATCTGAGAGTCCTGAGTAGCAGCAACTACTTAAGGGATAGATATATGCAGTCTAGATACTTATATCTTCTATATGACCGTCTAAAATAATAGCTTCATCTAGGGTTTGTAGCAATTACACATCTCTACATATTTTAGTACATAGTATAATAAGGCTCAATCCGCCCCATAAGTTGTGAGTCCTACTATATTACTTCTCATCGATCTAGGTAAATGTTACACCAATATCATTTACTCTATCAACTACCTGTTAAGCCATCTCAATATACCATGTAGGAGTAGGGATGACCTAAGCACCTAAATACCATGTTGGCATCGCTAAGTAAGGTTGTCGCTCCCCGGATAGGATTCAACGATCAAACACAGTCAACAAACAATTATTAAGTCATCTTTAAGTATTAGAACATTTATAATGTCTATCTTAAAATGCATGACACATGTCACTGCATACCTAATTGATTTGTTGTTTCTTGAAATAAATCAATAGATAAGTTTAATTAAGCAGAAAGACAAGTTACAAAGAAATCATTTTAGATAAGATCCAATTATCAACTCACTTATTCACTTACATTTATCTAATTACTTAATTTAATATTTACATATATATTATTTTGTTTATTTATTATTTATTTTTATGAAAAGGGTTTGGGGATCTATCACGGCTGTGATCAAGGTTGTGATGCAAATCGTAAGCAAGATTGCACTCGTGATAAGGACTGTGATCTATATCATGTGCATCATCATGCCTGTAATCAAGGATATTTCATCCCATAGAATATATCATGCCCATTGTCACGGTCGTGATCCTAGGGTCTGTTTGGATTGTCTGTTTCTAATCTATATTTGTATCTATATTTATATCCGTATCTAAACTTTATGTGTAAAAATAGAGGTATTCATGATTCGGTTTGGCTCGATTCAAGGGTTGAACCAAACCGAACCATATTTAAAACGGTTCGATTCATACCATCAATGAGCCGAATTGCTTTTAACGATTTAAGATTTTGAATCGAACTGCTTTACATGCAATTCGACTCGATTCAATTCAAACTGCCTTTAAAAGATTTAGTTTTAATAAATAATATTAATAGTCATTTAAGTTTGTAAGAAAAAAAAAAGATGTTTAGATTGAGAAACGTTGCACAAGAATTAAAGTCGCTTATCATTATATTATGTTATATATTTAAAAATTTCAAATACATATATTATCCCATTTTAAAAACATTTTTCAATGCGAATTTAAAATAACATATATTTCTAATAAATCTATAACAATAACTATAAAAAATCATTCTCTTACATTAATTCCACATTTACTTATAATATTCTTTCTTTATAATGTATTTAAATTTCTATTGTATTAATTAGTTTAAATTTCTAAGTTATCTTAGTGTTGTTGGTTGTAGATGTTGCAACTCAGTATAAAACGTGCTTTTGTAAATATATTCTATGATAAGAATTTTGCATTTCATTGAATTAATCTTAGAGCAATACAAGTCTTAATATGTAATGCTCAAGAGTTTTAAATAAATAAAATGGCTTTTATTTACTTTTTATTTCTTTTAATGTGAAGCGGTTCGGTTTATATTCAAACTGTTTGGTTCGGTTTGATTGAGTGGTCGAATTGGACTGTAACCATTTAGCTCTTCTTGAATCGAACCGCAACCAAATTGAAATATAAAAGAACCGCATTTTATGGTTCAGTTTTGTTCGATTCAATGAACGACCTATGTAAAAGTGTATGATTTGCAGCTATATTTTATTTGTATTTGGTCTATTTGATGTTTTCATGAGAACTGCCATATATTTTCATTTATGTGTATTTCTTAATAGAAAATTTGTTAGAAAAAGTTTGAAAAAATGTCTTTCATCTGTCGAATGCCAAACAGACATCATGGTTGAATCGTAACTGTGATTGTGTTTTAACATTGATGCCAAGAAGATCACGCCCTCCATTAAGGCCGTGATCAAACTACGACTTACCTTATAGCTTGGATCACGGTGATGTTTGAGCAAAAAAAAATTTCGAAGAAATAACACCCTTCATCACGCCTATAAGAAACAAGGTATTGACTCTATTGCTTCAAAATTTCTACAGTTTTTCATCACTTAACTTGCTAATATGATTCTCTTGACAACAAAAACATTTCATCATCAATATATAAGCTTTATATCAATCATCATTAAGTATATGTGAACTTATTACTCATGTAAAACATGCTACACACTATATACATAACATTAACCTTATTGAACAACTAAAAGTTTATCATGCATATGTTTAAGTACTAAACTATTGATTTTATCACTAAAGCTATACTTATCTAATACCAACAACATTAACAACCCTACTTTCCACAAAAGTTCAACATGTGACTAAGTAATTTCACTTATCTTACAAAATACACAAGACAAACTCTATTTCTCTTCTCTTTTAAGTTATAGAAACTTAATAAAGCCTAAACTCAACTTATTTCTTAGTTTTAAACTTCAAACTCATCTAAGGGTTCATTAGAATAGATAATAGTTTTATGGAAGAAATAAGCAAATAAATGAATAGAGAAAGCATGTAATACTTTTCCTAAATTAGTCTTCACTTGTAAATAGTAACCCTGATGGAACATTGATGAATTTTGGAAGATTTTTTTTTTTTTGATGAAATGTTGAAGTTTCTTGGCTAAAAATGGCACAAAAAATTAGGGTAATTTAGGGAATTATTTTGTGCAAATTTAGCAAGATAATTATCTAAAAAGCAAACTTTGACTTTTGGCACCATTTGTAATTATCTAGTCCTCTTGAAATTTTTGGATGTGTGCATATGCATGATAAAACAAAGGCTTTGGGCTTTTGGGCTTATAATTGGACATTTAAACTTTGGCTTAAGTTTTCTTAATGAAACGAGCTCGATCATTTTAAATTTTAAAATACAAGAAGATAGATTAATATAATACTTTAGCTAATTTTTGAACTAAGAATTTATTTGCATAAAATGTTTTCTTAAAATGAATGATGATGGAAATTCTCATGAATTTAGAAATTTGAAAATAAAATGAACAGGTACACAAATTCAATTGAACAGTTTAGTTATTAAATCTCTATTTTCAAATTATTCATTCTACACAATTTATTATGCTTAACTACCAAATCATATATTAATATTTACATATATTTCTACCATTTAAGTCATTTACAAACAAATTTCTATATTAATTAACTAGCACTATTTAATGGCAATAATAGTAATAATGATGATGATGATGATGATGATAATAATAATAATAATATAATAATAATAATAATAATACTAACAACTAGCACTATTCAGTTATCTAAGTTAGGATATTTTTGGGGTATTTCACACAACCATATGGAATTATAATAAGCTCAATGCAACATTCCCAAAATTTTAAAATCAAATCACATTAGTTTCAAACCTAAACCCCACACGATAAACATGATAATCAGAACAACTACACATTAAACATATAAAATATAAATAAAACATTAAACCTTTTAAATAAATGTAAAATTACTATATTATGTAAAAAAAAAAAGTATTGTAATACAATTTAGAAAATAAGCCTAGTGGTCAAGCGATATATATTATATATTCATGCTTTCGTGAATATACACACACACATCATACATTTGTCTATCTTCTTTCAAAAATTACACTGAAATTTGGTGGGAATATTTATAAAGAAAATGATGTGTATCATTGGGTGAATTCTTCCGCGTTTTCAACTTTCTTAATTATATACTTACCTATACACACAGACATATATTGCAGAATTGGAAAGAATCCACAATAGTGGAATAACGTTGAGTCACCTTTTCGTTCAAATCCTTTTATATCCAAAACTATGAATATTCTATAGTTTTATTATTAATTTTGATTTTGATGAAATCGGCTGTGATTTCCAACAGCTTATACTATATCTAATCATATTAAATAGTTCTATTGACGGGTCCATAAATGCTTTCTTAAAACATAATATATCCGTATCAATGCAGAGGATGACTTAATAAGATTAAAACAAGCTACTTACATCCGTATGTATTCTATCCAACACGACACATCTGTATGACAATGGATATTTTTGGCATGAAAAACAAGCAAAAGTTTCCACCTTCAGGATGTAGATTCTTTATCATTTTCATGTTGATTTGTTGATAAAAATAATTCCGGACAGGGATCAATTTCTCAATTTCATAACTTTTTTCTTTAAAACAAAGTGAAAACGTTCGCTAATTTTAGATCCAGATTCAAATTCAGCGGCATCTACGAACAGGAATAGTAGAAAGAAGTTCCGAGAGAAACAGAGTTCAAGACGTAAAGTATTTGTTATTTCACATACCTAGATATTTACTGGAAAGTCTGTATATAACAATTACAGAAAGCTAATAGGCCTCACGTGACAAACCACGTGAAAGGAAACAAAACGTGTGTGTAGAACACACGTGTAAAAGGAAAATAAATAATGTCAACATGCCCCCTCAAGTTGGACTTGTAAGAAGTCCTAACTTGCGATAAAAGAAGTCCAGGTGGTGAACACTAACAGACTTTGTCATACAATCAGCAAGCTGAGCAGCAGAAGGAACAAAAGCAATCGACAGAAAACCAGAAGCAATGTGATCTCTGACAAAGTGAACATCAACTTCGATATGTTTAGTTCGAGCATGAAAACATGGATTTTCAGCAAGTTGCTTGGCAGATTTACTATCCGTGTGTAACATAATAGGAAGAGAAAAAGGAATAGATAAATCAGTTAGAATATAGGAAGTCCAAAGCAACTCTTTAGTAGTAGAAGCAATGCTTCTATACTCTGCCTCAGCTGAAGATGTGGAGACTGTCATTTGCTTCTTTGTTTTCCATGATATAAGAGAAGATCCAACAAAAATACAGAAGCCAGTTAGTGATTTTCTATCAACACGAGAAGTTCCCCAATCCGCATCAGAAAAACCACATAAACACAAATCTGAGTGAGCAGAATAAAATAAGCCTCTAGTAAGAGTACCCTTCAAATAGCGAAGAACATGTAAAGCAGCAAGCAAATGTGGACGCCTAGGTTGAGAGACAAACTGACTTAATTGTTGCACGGCAAATGAAAGATCTGGTCTTGTAACTAGCAAATAAAGCAAACGACCCACTATCCGCCTGTATAAAGTTGGATCGGATAACAGATCCCCTGAAGTACAATCAAGATGAATATTTGCAGGAAATGGGAGAGAAACTGGTTTGGAACCAGTAAGACCAGCATCTGTGAGAATATCTAAAGCAAACTTAGATTGGTTTAGCATTAAACCAGTAGGAGTACGACAAATTTCTATACCCAAGAAAAATCTTGCTTCACCAAGATCTTTGATTGTAAAAGCCTTATCAAGTGAAGATTTTACAGCTGATATATCAGATAAATCATCTCCAACAACCAACACATCATCCACATACACAAGTACAGCCAAGAAACCATTCAAAGAACTCTTAGTAAAAAGAGAATAATCATTCTTAGATTGAGTAAAACCCAAAGCACCAAGTGAGTTGTCAACTCTTTGTTCCATTGTCTCGAGGCTTGTTTAAGACCATACAATGAACGCTTCAATTTACAGACTTGACCAGGTGAAATCTTATAACCCTCCGGTGGAACCATGTAAATCTCCTCATCAATTGAACCATGAAGAAAAGCGTTATTGACATCTAACTGATGAATATGCCAATTTTTAATACATGCAATAGCTAACAAAATTCTGACAGTAGCTAATTTGGCAACAGGTGAAAAAGTGTAATTGTAATCAATACCTTCAACTTGATTGTACCCTTTTGCAACTAAACGAGCTTTGTAGCGTTCAATACTACCATCTGATTTATACTTGATTTTATATACCCATTTACATCCAATAGCTTTCTTATTGGATGGTAAAGAGGTAAGCTCCCAAGTATTATTGGATTCCAAAGCTAAAATCTCCTTGTTCATAGCATCTAACCACTTTGGATCATCTTTAGCATCACGATAGCTTTGAGGTTCATGAACTGCAAATACATTAGCTAAAGACACAACATACTCCTTTGGATAAGAAACAAAAGATTTAGAAGTGAATAAAGGATAAGAAGTAGGAGCAACAACTGAAACATCGTGATGAACATTATGTATAAAATCTTGAAGCCAAGCTGGTGGTTTTCTAGTTCTTGAAGAAACACGAATTGCTTGTGAATTAGAATGTATATCTGATTGTGTATCAGACGAACTAATAGAGGTGGACTGTTTTGGTGAGTCATGAACAATAGCTTCATCACATGAATCATGGATAGAAGCTGGAAACAAAGAATTTGGTATGAGAGAAGAAGATGGTGTTTCGGAATTAGAATGGTAAGTAGATGATGACTGGAAAGGAAAAATATCCTCATAGAAAAGAACATCTCTACTAACAAATATTGTATGTGTGTCCAAATCATAGAGTTTATAACCCTTTTGTCCATATGGATAACCAAGGAATACACAACGTCTACCTCGAGGATCAAATTTATCCCTACCAATATTGGTTGTGGCTGCATAAGATAAACAACCAAAGACACGTAATTCTTGATAAGAAGGTGACTTGTTGTACAACAATTGAAAGGGTGAACACCAATTCAAATTTTGACGAGGCATTTTATTTATAAGGGTGGTTGCTGCAAGAATGCATTCTCCCCAAAATCGTTTGGGTAGATGTGCATGAAAACGCAAGGCCCTAGCTGTTTCAAGTAGGTGTCTATGTTTACGCTCCACAACACCATTTTGTTGTGGTGTGTAAGGTATACTACGTTGATGTATCATACCAAGTTTGTTAAACAAGGCTTGACTCTCTTGTGATATGAATTCAGCTCCATTGTCGGTTCTAATAACCTTTGGTGTAACATGGAAATGATTTTTTACATAAGCAAAGAAGGTAGACAGCAAAGACAAGGTTTGTGATTTATGTTTCATCAAATATGTCCAAGTACAACGTGTCATATCATCAACTATGGTTAAGAAAAATTTAGCTCCTGACATAGACGGTGTATTATAAGGACCCCATATATCCATATGTAACAAATCAAAAGGACAAGTCGAACAAGTAGAACTTACATCAAAAGGCAACTTGTGAAACTTAGCAAGCATGCAAGTATCACAAACAAACTGAGTATGTGTATTCTTATTAACTGATGTATC
Source organism: Combretum micranthum (assembly GCA_024138025.1). NCBI lineage: Eukaryota > Viridiplantae > Streptophyta > Magnoliopsida > Myrtales > Combretaceae > Combretum > Combretum micranthum. The sequence continues at coordinate 106,467 of JAMXBD010003068.1, read as the reverse complement.
AAACAAATGTGACAAAGAGGACCAAGAAATGTGGCCAAGTCTCTTATGAAAAAGTTCAGGTGACACTTTATGATCTAAGACAACAGTACAAGTGTTTGACATAGAAACAGAGTTGTGATTCAAACGAGAACCAGAATTTCCAGCATTACATTCAGATTTTAAAACATAAAGTCCCCCAACTGTTTCAGCAACCGCCACTGGTGTCTTAGAGATCTGGTCCTGAAAGATGCAATTTGTTGGGTTAAAAATGGCAATTAGTTTGTGTTTGGATATTAAACGACTAACAGATAATAGATTGAAATGGAAGTCAGGAACAAAAAGGACATTATGTAGAACAAACTGATCATGTAAAGTAACATCTCCAATAATGTTCACAAGTTTAACATGACCATCAGGTAACTTAATTCTAATGGGATTTTGCAGTGTTCGTTTTGTGTTTAAAAGATCAATATAAGGAGTAATGTGGTCAGAAGCACCAGTATCAACAATCCATTTACTCGATATACTATCAAAAGTAGATGCTAAAGGAAGGATATTACCTGCAAAATTGGCCATACGTTCCTCTAAATGTCCTCTTGATGATCGATCATCTTTCATAATCTTCACAACCTGCTGACAAATTCTGGAAATTAAGTCAGAATCATCACTATTAGCAGAACCTAGCCGTGGCATTTCAACTGGTGTGTCCAAAACCTCTAGCTGTGCAGCAACTTTTGGACCAAATCTAGTTCCTCTAGGAGTCTTATACCAATCTGGAAACCCCACAAGTTCAAAACATTTATCTCTAGTATGACCATTTCTCTTACAATGATTACAATAAAATTTATTCCTCTTCTCCTTTCTATCATCAAGAAATGATTTCTGCGCATTCCTTGCCATAAAAGCTGCATTCATATTCTCATTTGTGTTTCCAAGAATTTCAGTCATTTGTTTCTGTTTTTCAATTTGACAAATCAAATAATATGCCTTACTCACAGTTGGCAACGGATCCATAGACAAAACCTGATTGCGTACATACTCAAAAACATCATTCAAACCCATAAGAAATTGCATTAACTTGTTTCTATTATCAACCTCTTGCCACTTTGTTTTCAGATCACAAACACACTGCTCTCGTGCAGGACAATCACAAATTGGATTATCACAAAGACTACTCAATTCATCCCAAATCCTTTTCAACTTGTTAAAATACTCTGTGACAGTAGAATTACCTTGCTTCATATTTGCAATTTCATATTGCAATTGATACAATATCGGACCACTAGTCATTCCAAATCTCTCGCTCACATCTTGCCACAACTCCCTAGCTGATTGAGCATACATGAAAGCTTCTGAAAGTTCTTTTGTCATAGAGTTCAATAACCAACATCTTATCATATAGTCATTTCTAATCCATCTTTCTGATTCTTCAACATTATCCGTAGGTTTTTGACATAATCCATCAATAAAACCTAATTTCGCTTTCGCTCCTAAAGCCAAGCGAATGGAACGACTCCAACCAAGATAATTTGTACCATTAAACACCAAATTCGTTATTGATATACCAGGATGATCCGATCCAGACAAAAAATACGGATCACCAAAGGATCGTTCAATCAAACTCATGATTCAACGAAGGAAAACAGATTTCAAACAACAGACGAGTAAACAAGAGAAGAGCAAGAAATTAAACCTGCTCTGATACCATGAAAACGTTCGCTAATTTTAGATCCAGATTCAAATTCAGCGGCATCTACGAACAGGAATAGTAGAAAGAAGTTCCGAGAGAAACAGAGTTCAAGACGTAAAGTATTTGTTATTTCACATACCTAGATATTTACTGGAAAGTCTGTATATAACAATTACAGAAAGCTAATAGGCCTCACGTGACAAACCACGTGAAAGGAAACAAAACGTGTGTGTAGAACACACGTGTAAAAGGAAAATAAATAATGTCAACACAAAGCAAAAAAAAAATATTTAATTAGGTTTCCTAGTCAAAAGGAACGACAATAACACCATATAAACATATTAACAGCTACAAAGTAATTATACATAACTTTGGTACCAATTAAAAATTGAAAAAAGTTAACAATTTAATATTACTTGTTCATTTGACCTAATTTTAAAGTATTACATAATCACAAAATGTAGCATGTTAATTCTTAAAGATAAGAGAATGATATATATGTAATAATAAATCTATTGAAATAAGCTAGAAAATCGATAAAAAAGTAATAAAACTAAATTGAATATGAGTGTGTATAGGAAAGTTATATTGTTTTCTTCATTTACAATGTTTTTCTTTCTTCCTTTTTTTTTTATTTGTTGTGTTACATGATGACAGTCGCAGCATACTTTTACAGACCAAGAGAAGAAATCTTTCTTTTATGTTATCAAAACATGGGTAACCCTACCCAGTAACAAGGCATGAAGACCCACAAACAATATTTTAGTTTATTATATAATGAAGTGCTTAATGAAACAATAAAAATAGAATCAATCAAATACATAGATTATATCTTAAATTGCCCAACAGAAGAAAAATTCAACATCCTATTAATTCTTATACTAGCAGTTAACTTATTTATACCAATCCACAATAAAAAAAAAAAAAAAAAAAACTAACAAACTACCGAACCGCCTTATTATGTTTTAAAATGTTTTCTAAGGGATTTTAATAAATACATATATGTGTGTGTCAACTGATTGCAAATTGTTAAAGAATGGGTCACGGTCACCGTCGCGTTCGGATTAATTATTAGTTTCCATAGCCATTCATAGTGTAAGGTTACACCTTTGCCGAATCATCATCAGCAGTGGTTGTTAGCAGTCACTATTCATTCATCGAATGGGACATGCTTGTTTCATAAAAAATATATAGATATATATACATATGTATATATGTATATACTTGTTATGAAAAAGTACTTCTTATGATGATGGAGAGTTTTTTGGTCTATCTAAAATAGATAGATCCTCCGATGAGACTCTGCTATATAAAAAAATAGTATCGCATATGGTATCGTATACGGGACTGCTCCGATACACTTTTTTACATTACAGACCTCGATGGAAGGTCCACCAAGATAGAAAGGCCAGGCCTACCTAATTTTTCTTCTTTTTTTTTTTTTTTTCCGTTATGAAAAATGCTCCCCTTGTATATTGACTCGGTCCATCTTTTGAAACACGTGCAATTGTTAGCCAGCTTTCATTTTTGTTTCCTCAGTTAATGGCAGGGGGTAGGGCTTTAAAGCCTTTCTTGCTTTAATGAGGGAATGACGTAGATGAATCAATCTTGATGGGGAAGACCTCAGGACATCTTAGGCTAAACTAAAATAATGAGTTTAAGAAAGTCCATTAATGATAGAAATGCAGTTCTTGTCTTCTATGCACTTTACTAAGAAAAAGACACCAAATAACAAGAGATTTTCTATCGGTTTGAAAATATGTTTGGATTGTCTGTTTTTCATCTGTATCTGCATCTTTTTTAAAATGATATATGTAAATATATCCGATTTACATCTAAATTTTGTCTATATTTGTTCTATTTGATCTTTTGATGAGAATTGTCAATTTTTTTTAATCCATATCTATTTTTTGATAAATAATTTGTTAGCAAAAAATTTAAAAAAATATCTGTATCTGCTGAAAAAAAACCAAAACAAACAGACCCATATAAGTCAAGGTGCTCTATTAAACTTGAGCAAGGCTTTCTTTCGTTCTTTTATTTTATTTTTTTATTTAAATAAGGAGTTTTATTTTAAGTTATGAATATGTGAAGCCTATAGGAGTATTTGTCTCTCGATTATATTTAGTTCAAAGGAAAAGAAATGAATTATGCAATCTGAGAGTTTGATGAATGGCAACAAAAGAGAAAAGATAAACACGGTTAGAGTGAAATGTTAATAGATTCAAAACTAAAAAATTTCACTTTTTTTTTTATTTTTTAATAGAAAAATGGTTTGGTTTGGATTCAAGTGGTTTGATTTTGTCCCACCTCTTAAACCAAACCATAAACTACTTAGATCTCCTTGAGTTGAATCAATATATATATATATATATATATGAAAAAAAGCGTAATTTGTGATTTGATATTTTGCTTGGTCTCATGAACAATCCAAAAAGCTTGTTTTGATTTGAATAATGAATGAAAGGAATTGAAACATTACATAATGTAAATGGTTATGAAAAATTGGTGTGATAACATTTTCTTCCCCTTGATGTATGGCATTGTCATAAACGAAAGTGATGTGTGATGCCATATCATCTCTTAAGCCAAACCATAAACTACTTAGATCTTCTTGAATTGAATAAAAATATGAAAAAGGGCGTATTTTGTAATTGATATTTGACTTGGTCTCATGAGCAATCCTAAAAGCGCGTGTTGATTTGAATAATGAATGAAAGGAATTGAGACAACGCATAATTAAATGCTTATTTTAAATTGGTGTGATAACATTTTCTTCCCCTTGATGTATGGCATATCATAAACAAAAGGGATGTGTGATGTCATGTCACCTCTTAAACCAAACCATAAACTACTTATGGCACGTTTGGTACATAGGAAAAGACTGAAATGGAATCATTATTTCGATTTACATTCTCTTTCCTAATGTTTGAAAGTGTTTGTAGAAGCTGGAATCATGATTCATTGGAATCAACAATTTCGGTTTGAAGAAGAATTCGATTCTGCTTTGGAGAATGCGGAATCGCGATTTTATTCTACCCTTATTAATTATATATAGTGCAATTACTTTTTTATCCTATCATGTATTCATAATTTGAATTTATTAATAAGGAAATTCTCGATAAGTACACTTTTTAGCCATTCCATTCTATGTAATCTTTCAAACATAGGAACGAATTTGTCATTCTCAAACTCATTCCATTCCAATTCAATCCATTCCATTTCAAATCATTCATGCGTACCAAACGTGACATTAGATCTCATTGAATTGATATATATATATATATATATATGAAAAAGGGCATAATTTGTGATTTGATATTTTGCTTGGTCTCATGAACAATTAAAAGCCTGTGTTGATTTGAATAATGAATGAAAGGAATTGATACATTATATAATTTAAATGCTTATGAAAAATTGGTGTGATAACATTTTTATCCCCTTGATGTATGGCATTATCATAAACCAAAGTGATGTGTGATGTCGTATCATCTTTTTGGCCGGTCCAATTAATTTAGGATTGTTGTTGTGGGACCTTTAAGGAACTTGTAATGATGTGAAATTGTAAGAACATTTCCAATCAAGTGGTGTAAGGCTAACTGATATATAATTCCATGTTTATTGTTTTTCTTTTTCTATAATAAAAAGGAAAACACATATTTTATCTATTTCATGGTGTTCTTTTAGCAGATTCATTATAGTTTTGTCTAGATTATGTTTTCCAGTTAATTTTATGTTTTCACAGTTCTCTATTCATTTACGATTTTGTGCTTATGCCTTTACATCAAATTTGGAATTAAAGCATACTATTATATTCGTTTCAAATCCTCACTTCAATGTTCTCTCACAGGGCAAAATATATATATATATATATATACTTTTTCCTTTATCTCATACTAAGATGTTAGACTTGGAATATATCATCATTGATGTATATTTATATATATGCTACATGTATGAAGCAATATTATCATAACCAAACCTGAGGTTGATCCAGACATGCTGGGGAACAAGGGGTCGAGAGATTAGATCGGGTTCAACCGAGCGCCAAATCGAGATTAGTGAAAAATAAAAATTTAAATTATGTCTTATTCAAAGTTAGGAATTAATTACATTTTAAGTGTCCTATTTTTAGTTTTTTTTATTGCACTATTTTTAGATATTTTTTATAATAATACTTTTATTTTTTTTTTTACCTTAAATATGTGTTGGTGATAAAAACTTTAAAAAATCACTATGAAAAGTTAATTTTCACAAACTTTTGAAAAATAAATAAATAAATACAAAAAGTCTTTTTATTATAAGCTGCTTATATCGTATCAAATTTCAAAACCAAACAATGCTTGCTATTCAACTAAATATCTGTCTTGTTTAGGTTAGGCTAGTTAGGTTACTGTTTTTATTTTTTGACTTTATGCTCCCTATTTTACACTTTCACTTGCACTAGACGGGGAAAAGGAATAAAATATTAATATTTTTAAATTTAATTATGAAAATGCCATGAGAAAAAAATTATTCTTGATTTTAGGCAACATGGCCTCGTCTCTTGAAGAGACGAGGTCATAAGTGCCTGACATCGTCTCTTCGAGAGACGAGGTTATAAGTGTCTGACCTCGTCTCTTCGAGAGACGAGGTCTCATTACTCTAATGACCTCATCTCTCGAAGAGATGAGGTTGCTCCACAAAGACGAGGTCATTAGTGATTAACCTCATCTTTCCAAGAGATGAGGTCAGCGGATTTAAATCTCCGCGCGCGTCTTCTTCTTCCCCATTTCCCCTTTTTGCTCGCTGAAACCCTAATCGCAAATTGTGATCTTTTGCCGATTTTTTGCTGCCGAAATCCACAAATCGACCGTAATCGCTTATCTCCATTTGTCCAAGTTGATTGTATTGCGATTTATTGGGTAGGAGGATCGAAAGGAGGAGATTCGTAGCAAAACCACCGACGGCGAACGGCAAACATTGAGGTTGGATTTCCGCGTATTTTCGTATGTTTTTTCAATCATTCATGCTGCATCGTTGAATGTCGATTATATGTGTTGTTAGAATAATTTTGTAGCATGATTCCAACGCCGACGTTTTTTTTTTCCTGTTGTATGTTGTATAGATATGTATATGTATAATATTTGCCTTGGAAAAAATCATGTCCTAAGTAGTTGTTGTTGGATAATTATTTTAGGAATTTGAGTGTGGGAAAAAAAATTAAAAATAACTTCAATTGTCGTTAACGGGGTGTATTTAGTACTTTAGCATTGGTATGGCGATTTGATATGGCATGAAAATATGCGATGAAAAAAGCTAATATTTGTAAGAAAGCAGAATATATTACAAAATTAAATTTCAACTTTGAAAGTGGAGGTGCAGGTTTAGGAATTATGTTAAATGTTACGAGGAATGTAATTCATAAGTGTGATTTTGTGAATTTGATGCGTGGAAGCTAATTTTGATGAGATGGTAGAATTTGTGAGGAAATGGATAAGGCGAAGTTCATACTATACGCTCATGGTAATATTATACAAGGGGATGATGGTTTTGGTTATGATAAGCGGCCTGTTGCTATGATCAGTATTAGTAGGAATTCAACATATGAGCAGATAGTGGAGATTATTTGCAATAAACTAAAGGTAAATATGTACACATCAGGTGGAGCTATATCATAGGGTAGCTATTGGAGATAGACGCTACGTTATGATATTATTCCAGTGACCGATGATGATGCGGCACAAGAGATGTTGATTAATGGCTCCTATAGCTATTTATATTTCTACTTGATATGTTTTATATGTAATATTTTGGGTTTCTCAAGTAATAAATTGAACTTTGTGGAGGAAGACCTGACCTCGTCTCTTCAAAAGAAGAGGTATGTTACCTAAAATCAGGAATAATTTTTTCCCAATGGCATTTTCGTAATTAATTTCAAAAATATTAATATTTTATTCCTTTTCCCTACTAGACGTGTAGTGGTGCAGGATGACTTTTTTTTTTTTTTTTTTAAATATGTGGGTATTTAGACCTGATAGACTTGGCTGGGTTGACCGATTCACGATCGATCTGGCCGTCGATTGGGTTTGGCCTGTTCACATAAAAAACGGGCCAAAAATCACACTTGGCTTGCCTTCAACATCGGTCCGGGTTGGTTTTGACAACCTTGGTATGAAGTTCGGGTTTGATGAATTTTGGATAGATGTTATATTGGTATTTAAACTTTACTTATTCATGAAATTAGCTTTAAAAGTATCCACTTATTATCTACAAACTTTTTACAAACATTTATAGTACCAAGTGGGGTAGTTAATTGTAAAATTATTAAAAAATAGGTAGCTAAAAACAAAATTTGGTACAATTTAGATAGTTAATTGCAAAAATACATAAAGTTTAATTACTAAATTAACATTTTTAAACTTTAAATGGTTAATCGTATAAAAAAGCAAAGCTGAAGTATAGAATATAAAGAGTAGCCATGAATTTCTGGCAATTTATTGTGCTTTGATCCTATTCATCATAAAAGTAACGTAGAGATCGCAAATTAAGTCCCACCTAATGGCTAATGACCTTTTAGTCTAGTGGCATCTCTCGTGTCTCTTATATGAGAGGTCCTAGGTTCGATCCCCATCTAACTATTGTAATGGCTAAAAATAATAAGTCCTACCTAATGTTCCAAAAATATGACACAGTGCTTAATTCGCTGAAATTGAATTGAATATCAAGTTTGGTATCATTTTGGTTTCATTTTCAAACTGAACCGATACTAAACTAATACTGAACAGATACATATTTGATACCAATAAAAAATAGATTATTTTACCAAACCGAATCAATACTAAATGGTAATGATCCAATATCAATAAGCTACCAATCCATATCCGATACAGATAAAAATTCGACAATCTAAATAGGTATGTAAGGAACTTGTTGAGGAAGTTTGTGAGCCTTATGAACCTGTGTACCTAATAAGGATATTTGTGAGATTTTACCACTTAGCATTTAATCTTTAAATCCTATCGAGAGTAATTGTCCAAACTCAGGAATGGACTGGATGGGAATTGTAATTCCGATTTATATTCCATTTCCTAATGTTTAGAAGTGTTTTTAGAAGTCGGAATCGTGATTCCTAAGAATCGATGATTCTGGCTTTATAGGGAAATTCGATTCTGCCTTTGAGAAGGCAGAATCACTATTCCATTATGTCTTTATTAATTATATATAGTGTAATTACTTTTTTATCCTACCACATATTCATAATTTGCATTTATTACTAAGGACATTCCTGATAATTACACTTTTTAACCATCCATTCTATGTAATCTTCCAAATATATGAATGGATTTGTCATTCATAAACTTATTCTATTCTAATCTAATTCAATCCATTCTATTCTAAATCATTTATGCATATTAAACGTGACATATAGACCTTGAAACTAAAATTTAAACCATGAGTTATGTGAGGTTTTTTTCATTTCATTTTATTTTATTTGATTCCTTACAAGACTTGATAGAAAAATATGATATCTATGATAGGGGAAACTAAGAGAATGAAGGCATCACAAAATTTCACATTTCCTCGAATAAAAAAAAAATGCAATCTTATATTTAGACAAATCCTTTAAGCTGTTTAAGGATTTAGATTTATAACAATCATGATCAAACTATTGATATACATATCGTATTATTTTTTATAATTATTTTATGGATAATTGTTGCTAATGATACTTGAATTTTAGTATAACATGGAATTATGTACTTGAACTTTAAAATTGATTAATTTAGTTTCTGAACTTTCATACAAAATTAATTAGTTTCAAAATGTAAGTATTTAATTGCATATTTTTTATACAAAATTCAAGTTGATATGTCTGTGATATCAATAGGAAAAGTCTTAGATGAGCTTTCATACAAATTTAAATATGAAATTCGACATTTAGCATCATTTATGATTTCTATGTCAATTGCTTGTTAAAATTCAAATTTTTGATATGGTTTCTCATTGCACTTTGGATTTATGATAGGATAAGATAAGGTGAACTAAAACATCTTAGTAGTCAGAGGAAAAGAAAGCAAAAGCGATTCTCATAGTAGCGACGAGCGAAATGGAGCAGCCTAAACTGTGAAATGGGATTGTGGGAGAGCAATACAAGCATTATGCTACTAGGCGAAGCAGTTTAGTGCTACACCCTAGATGGTGGAGTCTAGTAGCGATAGATAAGATATCATACTAATTTCTTATAATCAGTTTGATTATATTATATCTCATTGTCTTTCATCAATTCAACTAAGACTTTGCCTATTAATAAGCTAAAATAAAACCGTTTGTTAAATTCAAAAGAAACAAATTTAAAAGAAAGACATAAATTAAAAAAAAAAAAAAAGAAAGGTGGTGATAGATTAAAAAAAGGTAAAGGACTTTGCCCCAACGTTACAAAATTAATTCTCTAACAATTAGTTTTGAGGAATATTTCCGACCCCACTAACAATTGTGTAATTCATCATCTTATTACAATGTTAATTTTATGAATGGTAACTAAATTTTGATAAAATATACAATTAGATATTTAAATTTTAAAATCGATCAATTTAATACCTTAAAGAAATATTTGTATTCACCAAAAACAGTTTCTTCATCAAATTGACTAAAATTGCTATATTACATGTACAAATATGACTAGAGGTAATATTAATATGTAGTTATTAATGGGTATGGAAATATCAACATGAATTTTGTATCAATTGCTTATCAAATTAATCAATATGATGGATGTACCAATTGTGAGATTAGTAAGCAAATTCTTAAATGAATTGATGAAAGACAATGAGATATTACATAATCAAATTTCTTATAAGGAATTAGAGTGATATCTTATCTTATTCCATCATAAATACAAAGTGCAACTATAAACCATATAGTATATCCCTCCTGTTGATATGTTTCTTTAAGAACTTGTTGGTTTAAGGAGAGCTTCTACAGTTCTGTTGACAGAATCATCACATCATTAATCTAACCATTAAAATAAATATAGTAAATACAATATTAATTATTTTAGTGATTCGATCACTGTTGGACTTGGTGCGAGTTATTGGATGGTAACAGGATCGATCTCGTCAAAATTTATAACAGGACTATAAAATTTTGCTAATTCGAGGGTTTTAAGAAACCTTCAGGGTAAAAAATTATAACCTTGATATAGTGATGGATAAATTTGACATAATATCTCCAAGTTTATGTCATGTTGCACTAAAAACAAAACAGCAATTATTTATTTTGTTGTGATTTCTCAGCATTTCCTTATAATCATTTCAAGAGTATATTGTCGGATTAATTTTCGTGTTTTCTAAATATGAAAAATTATTTTCATATTTGCTTCGACATATTTTTTTACAATCTTACCTATAAATTTGAAGTCATTTTTTAACATTGGTTAGAGATAACTTATACGTATGGACAAGTTTGTTAGAAGTTAGATACTCTGGTAAGACCGAATTAAAATAATCTATGATTGTCTTCATTTTATTTTATTTACTACACTTGAGGATCGACGCATACGTATACACCAGTGCATTATTTGCTTTTATGATGGCATCTCACGTTAGAGGTCTTCCGGTCCAGATTGGGTCCTCAAAATGAGTATTCAAAACCGCCATGCCTTCTCGAATCCATGGATCTGCTGATTCACAGAGTGGGTTCAAACGGATCTAACTTTTTTCTAAAAAAAAAAAATTGCACATTTTTATTTTTTTGGTTGGACCTGTGTAGGATTTGTTGGTTCGATGGGTCCATGGGTGGACCTATGAAGGACTCACCAACCCAGTGGGTCGTCCTAGCAATTCCCAACAGCTTCATTGATCCACCGTGACTAGTCCAAGTCGGATTTCAGCTTGGATCCAACTTCGAAGAGAGGTCTATCTCACATCTTGTACGTATATTTATATATATTGATCAAAGATTTTCTTTTGTTTTTTCTCTTCTTTTTCTCATTCTCATCAAGCAAGCATAAACACCTATTTGAAACCTATCATTAGTTAATTATATAGGAATATTACTACAATAAAGAGCATTAGATTCAATTAAAAAAAATTTAATGTTAAAGTATAAGATAAGCAGTCAGGAGAGGATGGCTCAATTGCCAAAGGTTCCTTCTTGACCCCTAATGGTATTGATAGGTCATCTGTCTTATCCAAATTCAAGTATGGTATTGCCCTAGTGATCTCCTCACAAAACTGGAGAGATAGCTAGGTATCTTGTGATAGCGACTGGAACCAGAACAGAAACCACTATGAAAATTTTTAACGTAAAAAAAAAAAAAATTAAATAAAGAGTATGAAGAAAGCACAGAACATGTCTGTACATTGGTCCAATAAAATTTGTATCTTAAATTTATTGATGCATGGGCTCATATGAAAAAAAGAGTTAGATCATATTGATCTAATGATTTTGATCTATGTTGCGAGATCAACATTCGAATATGGCTCGAATAATTGGTACAGACAACAAATTTCAATGTGGATTTTACTTGAAGACGTACGGTTCAATACACGCCTAACAACTCATTTGGCTTGTATTATTATTGCATGTCTCAGTTTTATTATTCATTTTTCTAGATCCATTATTTATTATTATTATTAAGCTAATCCCTTTAATTTGTGTAAAAAAAAAAAAAAAAAAAAAAAATAAGATAAGATTTGACTGTTATTGACTTTTCAAAACTGAAGTGTTGAAAGAATACTTAGAATTTTCTTTGGTTCCTTATTGATTAATACATCGGTTAGCAGGTACGATAAGCTTTCGCTTAACCCAAGGTTGGACAACTTTATTTAAGGAGCTACTTAAGGTATACTATGTCAACATTCTAAGTAATATATTTTTAAGCAATTTTTTTATTTTATTGGTAGGTACTTAAGTAAAAGTTTTTTAATAATTTTCAAAACTTTTGCAAGTCCCATGTTATTATCATTTTTAAATAATAATTATAATATTTTTCTTTCAATGTTAATTAAATATAAAAAAAATTAAAAATACACTAACATTAATAATAATTTATATGTATAATGGCCAGAATAGCTTTTTTTTTTTTTTTTTAATTTTTAGCATGGCTAGAAGCTGCAATGTTTGCAGCACACATCAAAGGAAAAGAAAAATAATAAATACACAATACCATTTGATAAGAGCAGAAAAAGTAAAATAATAAATCTTTAAGTAACATTGTTATCATTAAGTAACGCTAGGTGGCAATCCTTCAAATAGGTTTTTGGACTAAAAACTCTCGATAATGCGGCTTTTAGTTAAACAAGATAAATAAATCTTCACCGCTGGAGTTATTGAATTCATAATATTAATTAATATAAAAGGATGGTACTTCAGGATATATGTTAAGGATTAAATGAAAAACTATACAAGATTTCACTTTATTATTCTTCATAAACTTGTGTAATTAATCTCCAAACTTTAATTGGTTTTTTCTTTAATTATCCCTTAAATTCTTAATTAATACATGAAATTTAAAAATATCAATTTACTATTTGTAAACTTTTCATATTTATTCCTGATACCTAGATAAGACAATTAATTTCAAAAATAGTAAAGTTGGGATAGCTAATTACAAAATTTGATAACGTTTAAATAGCTAATTATAGAAATAATAAAATTTTAAGTAGTAAATTAATATTTTTGAACATGGAATGGCTAATTTGTACAAATTTACAAAATTTAGATATCAAATCTAACATTAACATTATATATATAACTGTGAGCTATGATTAGTTTAAAATTTATTATATGTGGGACTAGGTTCTAGATCTATTTGGTTTATTGATTTAACTCCACCTATTATATAAGACAATGTAATAGAATTGTCACCTTGTTCAATATGCCAAAGATGAGCACCGTATTTTCTTTCCAAATATCCAATCGGTATCAATAGGATTTGTCGCAATAGGCAACTTCGTCTATACAGTTACGCGTTTAACGTGAGAAAAATATTGTATGAATATCATAGAGCACCAGTTGGAACTTATGTCACGTTTGATATGGAGAAATGATTTGGAATGGATTGGATTGAAATAGAATGACTTTGGGAATAACAAATCTATTCCTACATTTGGGAAATTACATGGAATGGAATGACTAAAAGTATAATTATTAGGAATGCTTTTAGTAATAAATGTAAAATATTAATACATGATAGGATAAAAAAGTAATTATACTCATAAAATTAACAAGAGTTGACTGGAATTGCGATTTCGCCTTCTCAAAGGCGGAATCAAATTCTCCTTCAAAGGTGGAAACATCGATTCCAAGGAACGCGATTCGAGCTTCTAAAAACGCTTCCAAACACTGGGAAAGAGAATGAAAGCCAGAATCGTGATTCATTTCGATTCATTCTTGCATTCCAAACGTGCCATTAGATATCTCCCTGTCTAGGTCGGGGTCCTCATATGACGAACCAGAACTGCACAATTAGGTGTCTCTTCAGTCCAAGTCGGAGCCAAATCATGCCATGACCCCATTGGGTCTGGGTCCACGCCAAGTGAATCTAGGACCACCCTACCTAAGATGACAAGTTGGTCAAGACCTGTAAGCTTATCGGTTCACGAAATAGATTCAAAATGGGTCCGATTTTTTTTCCAAACGTTTTTGCACATTTTAAATTGAAAAAAAAATACACTATATAAATATATTGTGACAAACGGACTTTGGATTTGTAACATAGTTTTATTCCATGCTTACGTTGAAAATTGAAATGGTAATCTTTAATCTTAATGGGCCATTTATTTAACCTTATATTAAATGAAGGGCTAATGCTATGGATTTAGCTGCTGGATAGTACTCATTACATACATATATAATAAAAGTCGTATTTGAAACTTTGTCGATTTGTATAATTTACTATTTAAATTTTAAAAATATCAATTTACTATCTAGAAATTTTTTGAGTTCATTTATAATACGTAAAATTAAGTAATCAATTATAAAAATGAGTACTGTTCAAGTAGTTAGCTGCAAAATTTGCAAAAGTTCAATACTTAAGAAGGCAAAAAAAAAAAAAAAAAAAGAAATATATCTGCATGTGTATTTATATGACATGAAGAAAAAGGGTATTTCCCCCTTTTATAATGCACATCAAGTATTGCATATATAGATATAATAGCATATAGACAAAGACTCTTGTGCCTATACTTTATATAAATACGATACCCTATTCAGTATTCAATATTAAACGTGGAACTCCTGCTATGTTATATATATATGTGTGTGGTGTGTGTAAGCAGCACTTCTTTCAAATATTAAATAAGTACAAGAATCAGCTCGGTACATCATTCAAATTATTCACTCAAGGAATGAACTTCTTCTCACAATCGCGTTTGTCTTTCAATGGGGACCAGCCTTATTGACATATTTACTTGTTTGTCTTTTGATAAGCCAGCACAGGTTTGTTTGTTTTCTTGCTCTAAATTCCATAGACTTATTCAACCTGCTGGGTCGAATAGGTCCAGATAATGAACTTGTATAGAACTCATAAATCTAGCGGATCTATCTAATTATTTCAGATCACCTCGGCTAGGTGGGTTCAATATTGAACCTACTATTGCTAATGCAGGACAGGTCCCGGTTTAGACCTAACTTGGTGGGATGCCTAGTACTAGATATATAAATGTCATCAATTGAATTAAATTACCAAAATCTTTCTCAAATTTCAATATTATTTTTAAAATTACTCTTTAAATAAAAATCGTATTTCTTTCCTCAAATGAAAAAAAAAAAAAGGATTTTTGGACCCTATGAAATTGTGGCAGTGAGAATTTTTCTATCTCACACATCTAACTTTTTATCATAGAAAGTTTGTCTCTTGCTTGCAGTTCTTCACAAATTATATAAAAATATTGAATTTAAATTGAATATACATAAAGACAATGTCATGCTATATATGTATATGAACTTTGGCAGAATATATAATTATGTATTTAAATTTTAAAATTGATCAATTTGATAAGAAAAAAAACTTTGAAATTTATTAATTTAATATTTAAAAAGACATTAATGGAGATATTCTTGGCGTTCATAAAAAGTTTTTTTATGTATCAAATTGATCAATTTCAAAATTCAAGTATTAAATTGATTAATTTTAAAGTCAGATATTTAATTACATATTTTATAAAAATTCAGGTACCATTCATAACATTAACCCTTATACATACATACATACATACATACATATATATATATATAAATGATTAGTAAGATTGATGTTGGTTTATGACATACTTGATCTTTTTTCTTGCAATATGGTTCTCATGTGATATATCATGTATATAAATAACAAAAAAGAAAACAATAAATTATCTAAATATTTGAATTAGCATAAAAATTTTAGGATTTAAATTATATAATTACGAAGAATTTTACAAGTTAACAACTAAAACTAAATGGTTCATATAATTAAAAATTATCAAAATATTACATGATTAATTATTGAAAATCGCAAGTGTCATTATGGATGCATCATTTACTAGTATATATGTTATTTGAAGCATACAATATTATTTTTACATATGATTATAAGATATGATTAGTTTAAGATTTATCATACGTGGAACCAAGGATATATTGGACTTATTAAATTAATTTCACTGATTATATTGGCGATGTAGCAGTAAACTATCACCTTCTTTTATTTTATTTTCCATTAAAGAGAAATTCAATAAATAATTAAAAGAGCAGTACAAAATAATTTGTCCAAAATTTCATTTGGTATGGAAAAAGGGTTAAATGTGGAGAATATCTGAATTTTAGTAAAATATATAATTAGTTTTTTTAAACATTAAAATTCTTCCATTTAATACCTAAAAAAAATTCGTACATGCCAATAATATCTTTATCGAATTGGCTAATAGTCTAACATTGTCATCTTATGAGACAATTTTAACGAATATGATGAAGGTATAATTGGTTTTAATAAAAAAACTTTTTAGATATTAAATTGATTAATTTCAAAATTTAATTACCATTTATAATGTAAAAAAAAAAAAATCTTAAAACCCACTTCTCCCATGGCTGGACAAGTACTATCAACAGGATGGGAGATTTTTATTTCTATAAAAGTCATATATTCCTTTTTTTTTTTTTTTTTTTGTCTTGGATAGCTATCCAATTGATACAAATATTAAATTTTTTCTGTGATTTATCAAATTAACGAATATGAATTAAAACAATAAACAGAAGCAAGAGCGTCTTTCGCTGCTGATTTTATTGAACAAAAAGACTTATTCGGATCTCTGTGACTTTCATAGATCAGTCTGTTGCCAGTCTGACCGCAACGTTTGTCCAGCGGCTAACTTCGGGCTAACTCCGATTGCTTGAACTTCGATAAGTTCTTCGTCACGTGAAGCTCATGTTTCTGATTCATATTTGCCGACAATCACGCGCAACCGGGCCATAACCGAGATGTTTTGCATTCACCTTGAAACCTCGTCAAACCATCGGTCTATGTCCGTCACCATGTGCCACAAACAAACAGGCATCTTTCCAAATGTTCCATCGGCATCAATATGATTTGACGCGTTTAGGATATAAAACTTTTATTAGATATAACTATATCTTATGCATATATAGAATATTAATTAAACTTTAATTTAAGTAACATATATAAAAATATAAATAATAATTATTTTAAAAATTATCCATTATACTATTTATAGAGAGTTATTTTGGTAATGTGTTTTTAAACTAATTTAATGCCACAGGTTAGTCTTTCGGGCTAGTGATAAAGCCTGAAAGACCGAGTCTAATAAGAGATATCGTACGAATATTAGGCTTAGTAGAGTCCGAATAAAGATCATCGGACCAGCCCATTCCGCTCTTAGTCCAATTCAGTTTTCTTATGCGTAAAAAATAGACTCGAAAAATATCTTTCCGGGTTAATTTGAGCTTTATTTGGATAAAATAGAGCTTATGTGGACTAAAATGGGCATTCGTTCTTTTTTAAATTGAGAATGAGCTTTTTTTTATATAATAAAAACTATCAAGTTCATTTTCATCCCAATCCACTATTATAAGAAAAAAGGCTTTAATATCGGTCATTGGATTATTATAAAATGATCTAATGGCCACCATCAACACTTGATCTCAACCATTCATCTAGAAGTTATCAATAGCTACCATCAGCCTCCAACAATTATAAATAAGAGGCTAAGATTCAGAGCAACTTAGATACTCTATTGAAACATCCCCAAAAAAGATCAAATCACATATTCTACTAAGAACGAGTCAATAACGATCGCGTTTACTTGATTTGATCTTCTGTCACACTCATGCGCTCGAGAAACTGGGTTTGCCAGTTCTTTCTCCCACTCCTCTCCCTGCAACATCTTACATATGTCATTAATTCAGAATTTATTTCAGATCGACTAACATGCCTATCGTACACGATCGACCAACTGCAGCAACCTCACCATACACTATTATACATATTGAATTTTTTTTTTTTTTTGTAGTTTTCTTCCACTTTTCCACACACTTGATGTGGAATAGGAATATGGCCTGACCACTTAGTCTTTTATAATACTAATATAAAATTTGATTGATTTCACAAGAATAAAATAAAATAGCTATTTCTCCTTTACGACTTGTTCCTATATTTGGTTGAGAGAATATATATTTCACAAAATTGTTATTCTTCAGAAGGAAGAATTGTAATTGCTTTACATGTAATAAAAATCCACGAAGTAGATCTGGGCTGCCCTATGACCCATCTTGGCAAGTCCAGACCTAGGCTTGACCTATCTAGCCAAGTCTGATCCATGTGCAAATCCACTAGGGTCCCTAAATTAAAAGAAACATAAACTAAAATAGAAATTATTTAATATAAAATTAGGAAATATAAACAAATAAAATAAAAAGTAATGTAAAAATTTTTAAAAAGCAAATAACAGTTAATATTTAAGACTATTTTTCATATGAAAAAAATCATTTATTATTTTTATTTATAGTATTTAATACATTATTGATAACAATATATTACATAAATGTAATTAAAAAAACCCATGATTACTTTATATAGAGTTCCACCAAGATAACAATCTCATTTCTAAATAATATGTGATATTTCTTTCATTTATATTTTAAAAGTGTTATTCTAGTTTCACATTATTAATATTTCAAGTTAAACAATATGTTACTTGTGTATAAATAAATGCATATCCTTAATAATTTCTTGTGAAAGTGGACTAAAAATTATAATACTCTTAGCCCAATATTTATTTTGAGTTCAAAATTTTATTTTTAAATTTCTTTATAAAAAAAATTGTGACCCATATATTACTAGCGGGTCCATGGTTTAAGAACTGGGAGTAAAGGGTCATATGTTAATGCAATTTTGTTATGGGTGGGTTTGTAAAAATAAGCAGATTAAGGCTTGTTTATCTATTTTCAAATATTCTTATAGATAATGTTATTGATATTTGAGAAATATACAATCATTATTGTCGCTTTTTTTTTACTCTTTTTTTCTTTTCTTTTCTTTCCAGCTATCATTTCCATCAATTGTCAATTAGGAGCGGTGACGATGTTAGGTGGATCAGCCAGCACGCATGACATATCTTCATTCTTGTCTTATTGGTTTCTTGTTTTTCTTGGCCATTTTATTGGTTTCATACTACACCGTCTAAGTTATATATTTATTTATATGCTTTTTACAAATTATAAATGTTATATATAAAACTATAGTTTAATATACATATATGATTCATATATTAATACATTATGTTATGTATGAACTACAACATACATATATATGTATATACATTTATAACATATAAATTATGTATTTATAATCTATAGATCTTATATATGTATAGATAAGTATATATGCATATACATTATAAATATTTGTTATATATATGTTATGTCACATATAAATATTATATTTTTTGTATGATTTTTATATCTTATGTTATATATATTTAAGCGATACACATTATAGTAATTCTTATTTTATGACAATACAAACACTTTATAAATATTCTGTTTGCAACCTCGATTTTTAATATAGATATATGTAATATGTTAAATGCATAATCTTTATATAATATATAGATTATGCATCTATAATATATAGTTGTTATAGATATATTATATATTATAGATGTTTGGTTTATATACTACACAGTATATGTGTTGTGTATAGATATGTATGTGCTATATGTATAGAAAATAATTCAACTATATATTGATATATAAATTATATATTTTTTATTTGTTAAGTGTGTTTTGTATCTATATATGGTATATATATGTTTTATATATAATTTATAATATGATATATAAATACATAATTTGTTTTTTTTATATGAATGGTTTTGTCATTTTGTAATTTAATTGGAGGAAATAATATTATATTAAAAAAAAGCATACCAAACACTAACAATATATTTTAACGGGTCCACAAGTTAATAAATGATAAAAACTATGGCATGTTTAAATTCGTGTCATTTTCGGGTTTCACCTATTTATTAATATATTGATTTTTATTTACCCAAACTCTTTTTATAATTGTCTTGTGTCAGTTCTGTCATGTTCGAATTCATAGGTGGGATCTTAAATTGTTGGCACTAAGTAACACTTCAAAAAAGAGATATTAATATCTTTTACAATGCATAGGTGTAGTTGTAAGTTTTAAAGATGGGCCAAATTACACTAGATGATATAAATGTTCCAAGATAAATTCATTTAAGATATCAATACTATGAGTGGTTAAAAAAAAATCATGATGTAAAATGAGTCACATAAGGGAACTATCGAGAAGAAAAATAAGAAATATTAATAAACAAATTATCTAAACATTGATACTTTAAATAAATTTTATAAAATATAGATATTTTATTTAATTTATTTTACAAAATAGTTTCATTTTTTAATAATTTAAAACGTTGATATTTCAACTAAACTTATCTCAATAATTGATACCAAATGATAATGGCAAAAAAAGAAAATGATACCTTATAATGTAATTTACTATTTTAAGGATGTATGAAAAAACTTTAATGTGTAAGGCATTTTGAAAATGAATATATTCTTGTAAAAAGAGTTATGCTTGTGTGTATGCAAACGAGGAATTGGCAAATGATGCCTATTGTAGATGAATTGAGGGATGGAAATATCATGTCTACCTTCATTTGTTTTTTATTTTCACGTTGTGCTCCGTCACATAATAAGGATGCATGAAGTAGATAGGTTTTCGGGCCTCATGAAAAGCACTTTACCATTTCTTTCTAAAGTTATCCGCAAGCCCATCCAACAGGGGTAAATTTGAGCCCAGGATTCGACAGGTTATAATCCTAGCCCAATGTCTACTTTCAAGTATAAAATTACAAAAATACCGAGCTTTTGTTTTTGTTTTTGTTTTTTTTACTGAAAAATAATGAGTGTTTAGATAATCCTAGTACAATGTCTACTTTTGTTTAGATGGTCGGTTTGGTTTTGTTTTTAAACTGATCTGATACTGAATTGATACAAGATAATACAATGAAAAATTGATAGTTTATTTATAAACTAACCAAATCAATTAATAATAAACCAACATTGATCTGATACTAATAAATTACCAATATAGATAAAAATCTAGCAAAGAATTTGAAAAAGCTGATAAATTTTATTTTTTTTTTCTTTTTGACTAAATCTTTGATGGTAAGGGCTTATGATTGATCCAACCATTCAAATACGAGGGTAAAAACAAGTATTTTATCTCTTATTTTACAAATAGAGTAACCCCTTCTACCATTAACTGTTGATCCAATATTTTCAATCCTCTAATTATACTTGTGTATTTTTTAAGGTTTATTATATAAGTAATGATATAATCTACTAATAATTACATAGAATGTGGCAATATCCATGTAATTTCGAAAATTTATAGGAAGGGCGACACGACATCACATGACATGATATTATTTACCAAAATCCATTTCAAAAAAGGGAAGGGGTTGTGTTAACTAAACTTCAGAGGATGGCCGGACCAATAATATTGAACTATGATTGATGTGGGTAAATAAAAAATGTCCATGTTCCATAAAATCCCAATCAAGACTGAGCCCATACAGACGGCCTTCTTGTAGTAGTTGTTACGGATCAAAATCTGTAAAAGCATTTGCAACTGTTTTTACCGAAAGTCACTTTATTACTTAATTCCAATATATATATTAGGATGAAATATTAATCTGGCCAAGAAATTTCTTAAATTAGATAATAGAATATAAATGCATATTTGAAGAATATTTCACGTTTAAACATTATTGTAAAAAAATTTCGTAAATATGATTTATATAAAAATAATTATATAATTACCATCATTGTATCAAATGTTAAACATACGATATAGAGTTTTTTTTTTTTTAACATTCTATACACATGTAACTATTTAATGTGTATTACATGACCAACATGTGATACACATTTATATCTATATTTCTACTTCAATATGTGATGCAGCTATTTTTACAAGTTTGACTCCCTATCGTCATTATATATCTTTTCAACATGTGATACATATACAAACTTTTAAATCTTCCTTCAACATGTGATATAAAGATGATAATTTGATAGTTTTTTTTTCTACAATTTGTATTTTATAATTTTTTTTGCAAGAACGATAGACATGTGTTTCACTTTGTATATTTGTGTAAAAGATTGATTTGATGTTTTATGAAAGAAAATATTTTGTAACATCAATATTTTAGAAATTTATGATCTTTTATAATCTTGAGGAATGTATTACATTTATTTTTAATATTAGGGTAAATATTTAATAGTACTTAACTTTAGTAAAATATAAATTAGGTATAAATTTTGAAACTGATCTATTTACTATAAAAAAAGCTTTTCATAATGCTAACAGTGTCCCCATCAAATTGGTTAAAAACGTCATGTAGATACAGTATTAACTAGTTGGATGGACATACTATTGATATACACAAGAAGTTCTTCAAGTACTAAACTAATTAATTTTAAAGTTCAGTTATTAAAGTTCAGGTATCATTGGTAACATTAACTCTTAATATTAATTAAATTCTACTTTGAGTCTAATGAAATATCAAAAGAATGGTTGGTCATTTGCTCGTTAAATAATTGTGTACACCAATTCACAACTTTGCAACTTCCAACTACAAGGTGGGCCGAAGCCTTTTCAAAGCTGCAGGCCTTGCCGTCCATGACAAGTGATCACGGGCTTCAGAATTTAAAGAAACAGATAAACAAACTACTCTTAGCAGTTAGCCCCATGGTCTTGCTAGTCCTCCATTCCTTGGTCTTGAGCTTATTATGTATAATTCTTTTCTTTTTCCGGGGGAGCCGACCTTCAAAGTGGCATCACCTTTGTTTTTTAATTAACCACCACTATATAATAATCCGGGAGAGATAAGGAGCCACTGACTTCAAGTCTACGACAAATCTAAAAATATAACTAGGAAAAGAACAAAGTTGGTACAGATATAAATATTATTAGCATTCGTCATTATTAGTGATTTTATGTAACTAAGTTGTTTTGCCGACCAAGGAACTTCTTCGTTGATATGATTATATTAGTAGATGCTAGTTCATAAGATAATAATACCAATAGTGCCAACAGCATTGACATTAGTTTCACTGTTTATCTTTCTTTTTTTGGTAAATAATGAACAAACCGAGTTGGATTATTATAATTCAAGCCAAATGAATAAGATTATATAATGTTGGTCCAATTTATTTATTTTCATTTTTCCTATAAAGGAAAGTATGTGGCAAGTTAAAGTTTAATTAAGAAGATTTAGGTGATTTGATTTCCCAAAAGAGGCATGTTTAAATCCTCTTTTCCATGGGCAATAGTCCTTTGAATGTAAGTGTTAGCTTTTAATGAAACTCGATACCATATTAAAATTTAAATTTTCAATTACTAATCTCATTAAATAAGCTTGAAATTTTTCTTGTTATAATTGAAAAAAAAAAAGATAAATAAATAGAAAAGAAATTCCCATTTGTAGAATGAAAATCTGAAGGTAAATCAATTTCCACAACAAATATTAACAAAGCTTCGTTTATTACTTCAATAGATGCATAAAACCCATGATGAAACAAGATATTTCCGATAAGAACCGCACTAAAGAAGAAATGGCACCATGAAAGACTCCTACTTTTACTGGATATTAGGTGAGCTTTGGTTAGCCCTTGAAGTCAAATACATACGTCTAAACTCTAAAGCCACTAGAAAAAGGTTGACAAAAGGTCAAATCACAAGGGTAAAATTTAAAAGTTATTGATAGGATTTGGTGACTAAATAGATGGACAAGAAAACGAAAATACTACCTATCTGTTTCGTGAAAGAATATCCTAAGAATTTGTCAATGGCTAAACTATATCAGCCAGCTATTTAGAAGACTAAAATAAAATATAAAACGAAATGGATCATTTGAAGATTAAAGAAGACGTAAGGAGGTAACAACATCAATTTCAAAGAAGTGCAATGCAAAACATAAAGTATGATATCGAAATAGATATAATGATATTCCACGAATCAAAGAGAAAACTCTTGTAAAAAGAGAGAAAAAGAGGTTATTAATGAAAGCTGAATTTGAATTTCTCTAATTAAAAATATACATGTACATTGAATAATTTAGGTTAGTTTTTTCTTTTTTTAACAATTATAATGAGAGACAAGAATTGAACTTATAACCTCTTACTTGAGATACAAAAAAAATGTCACTAGGCTATAAGGCTATTAGCTATTGGCATGATTATCAAAATTGTGAGTCAAATATACGTTTCTACAAGTTTATGAATTTCTATGTTTTTTTTAATTAAAATGGATGTAAAATTGATTAGGTGCAGACCTTAGATCGAATTATAAATTTAGGTTTATGATTCTATACGTTTATAATTTTGCTGATTTTGCATAAATTTATACGATTCTACCGATTCTATGCATTTAATTTAACAGTAAAATTATGATTTTGACAACTATGGCTATCGGCAATAATTTAGTTTAGTTTGGTGTACTTAAATTTGATTATAAAGATTGTTTTGGTTCCTTTATTTGCCCTTTGATGATTTCGATTTAATGTGATTATTTGTATCGGAACATTTCCCAACCGTGCACAAGCAAAACCCTAATTTTCCCATTAACTAGCTATTGCTTGAGCTGCATATTAGGACGAAAATCTGTCGGCAAAATGGTCCTCACATATATAGGTACCTCACAACCATCTTCTTTAATTAACCATTCTTCTTCTTATTATTATATTTTTATTTTTCTATCTGTCTTTTTCATGATGATGTAAACCGGTATATATTAAAGAATCTCTAATTTCAATGATTTGGGCATATAGTGTATGATTCATCACACCAGCAGTATTTCTTGATTAATTTGTGTTTTTTTGTTGTTGTCGTGATTGTACCAAGCATACTATTACTTTTATATGAGAGATATGCCAGATATGGTAGATTTAACTATTTATAATTATGATATTTCATTTCGTTTCTTTTATGGCGACATATCCGGTATCCCTCATATGTTACTACGGTAAATTGCAAAGATGTGACTTATATTTTTAGACTCTAATAATTTATTAATATCTTTTTATAAATGCATCACAAGTATTGTTTTACATCAAATTATGAGAGTTTTCGTTTAATAATGATATATGGTATATACATGTCTTCAAATTTAGAACTTTAAATATCAATGGCCTTTAGTCTAGCTGTATCTTCTCTTATCTTTGAGAAGGAGGTATTAGGTTAATTCTTCCATTCCGTTGTAATGATAGAAAAAAAAAAAAGAAAACTTAAAATATGTATATTTTATTTAAAACTTTTCAATCAAGCAAAGAAATATGCTTTTCAACTCAAAATCTAGATTATTTTGTTTAGGTTGAACTAAAGTTGCCAAGTAAGATATGCTTGTTTCGAAGGAAAAGAAAAAAAATGTAAAAAATAAAAAGTTTCAAAAATCATAATTTTTAAAAAATAAAAACACTAAGAACACCACACTTAAAGTGAGTCACAATTTTAAGACGAATGAAGCCACTAGTTTACAATATCAATATAGAACTCACACCTTTCTCTCTCTAAACTCCATTAAAGAACTTTCAACCTCCCAAACCAAAAAAAGAAACAAAAAAGTCAAGAAAATCCAAAGTTACAAAACTCAAAAAAAATAAAACAACATGTTTTAGAGTTTAAACAATGTTTTCAGAGGTCAAAATGATGACATCAACTGCGCCTGCTCAAATTTACTTGCTACAAGGTTGGAAAATCATTCATTGAAATGGTGTAATGGATTTCATAACTCCTTAATAAAAAGTTATGTCTCTTTAAGCTGCTAGCCTGATACCGAAAACCTATTTATTTTCGGTTAATTTTTTATATACGGTTTATCCTACAAGTCCATGTAATAAATATTAATTTCATTCACGTCAAAAGAAGGAAAAAAAAAAAAGGATGAGTCATGGTAACTATTGAATAGGCTACCGAGATTGTGAGTTAGAGTTACGATTTTAAAACTTTCCTTTAAAATCTTGCCTTGAAGATGCAATTTCAATTCAATTGAAAATCATGTCTTGAAATTACAATTTCAATTGACGTATGCTGAGAATTTTGTTTTCCTAAAAGTTCTTTTTCTTTTCAATTTTTTGTTTTTCACTTTTCTTTTTTAATTTCCTTTTTCCCCCTTATTTGAGATCCTGTACAGCAAGCATATAATATACACTAATTTTTCATCCAACATATACGATGAATGGAGATAGCATAGGTTTTGCATTTGCAGGAAGACAGAAAATTTAAGACACGTTTTTTATACCACGTGGAGTAAAACATGCAAAACTCTATCTAAATTAGGAGAACCCACGAATTATGTTAAAGCAAATTTTATAACTGAGATTTTATTCATCATAATTCATATCATCAGCACACTAATAATTCAAGTGTTTTTTATGCTAAAAATCCGAGAATGGATACTTATTTATGTAATATCAATAACTAAACACAAAAGATATATCTTGGATTTCGAATTAAAATTTCGGTTGTATGGAGGACCATCATAAAGTGACCAAGGTCTATAAAGCACTGGAAACTTGCAGAAGAAACATCCCAACCACCATCGACCGGCTTTTGCTGGTGGCCCCGTTGGCTTTTCCATGCACGATGTGTAGGAGGAGCCATCTACGGTATGCAATGAGTCATGATTCCACTAGACACAGTAAGTTGGCCATAACTTCATAATATGTCTCATTGACTTATATTCTCTTTATAGATGTTTGGTTATCTAGTGCAAGGTTATCATTGGGTAATACCCACCGAAATTGTTATACCTAAAAAAAGACACCTTAGTTACCATTGCATATCATGATTTATATGATATATATTTGGAATAATAACACAATGATACATGAATTTTGATAAAAATATTCAATTAGATATCTAAACTTTGAAAATGATCAATTTAATATATAAACTTTGAAATCAATCAAATTGATCCTGAACAACTTTAAGATCGCTCAATTAAGTACCTGAAAGAACTTGATAGAGGTATTGTGATTATGCACAAGAAGTTCTTTTAGGTACTAAACTTATCGATTTCAAAGTTTAGATACAAAGCTGATCAATTTCAAACTTTAAGTATATCATTATATATTTTGCAAAATTTAGGTACCATCTATAACATTAATCCTATATATGTTGATAAATTTCTAAAAATGAGTTTGATTTCATTATCCTTTAGCATATTATTATTTTTTTTTTTTTTTTTGCCGTTACAACAAAGATGAAGGATTCGAATCTGGACCTTTTACTTGAAAAACAAGATAGATGTAATCACTGAGAAATGCATAAAATTTTAAAAGACCGCTAACTAACTTTAAGGAATTCTGATTGAAAATGGAGAGCTCCTTTACAAAGAGACTTCTTGGTGTGACACTTTCGAAGAACTCTTTACTGACAAGTATATGTATCATAGGGCATAGTGTTGTTTTTCCTTTTTTAATTGTTTGTTGTCATCTTTGCTCTCTTCAATTATAGAAATGAAACACTACTCTCTATTTCAGGATTTACTGCTGACTTTTGACTTTGAGCATGAGGAATCATTAGAACAAGTCACCATCAGGTGACTTGATATTATTAGAATGGTGGTTTAGATTTCCATATTTTAGTTATTAAAAAAATCAATGGCTTTGATTAAATCAGAATGGATCCAATAATAGAGACGCAAAAATTAAGGCGATGGATTGCAATACTATATCGAAGTCTGATGGAATGGAAGCACTTCAATCATGAAAACTCGTGCCCTTAATGAGATTCCTAAAGACATGGGAGGTGCACTGCCTTCCACCATGCAATAAGAATTCTATGATTTGGATCCCAACATTTACTTTTTCTTCAAATTATAAATTAGTGGTTAAGATTACGTTCATTTATATTGACTATCTTGCAAGGCATCATGTTATTATTATTTTTTTTAATCTTAACTTGATTGCACGTAACAATATGTTAAGAAAATAAATTTAGGGAAATTAAGGAAACATAAATTGAGAGAATCCATTTCCCAATTTCATTTTCTTTTACAAACAGAAGTTTTAGGACTCTTTCTTACAGTTATGGTTAATTTAAATCTTGGTTAATGGATCGAATATGTGCATGACTGGTAGTTTTTTTACCCAGAGACAGACGGTCGAGCTTTGGACCTCGTGGTCACCCTCCAGACTTCGAAACTTCAGAAAACATATCCTTAATATGAGGATAATTTTAAGCTTCCCTAAGAATATATGGTGGGCTTGGATTATCAGATTATTATATGTATTGCATCTGTATTCGATACGTATTTGTAATTTATTTGTATCATATATGTGCTGTATCCATTTGATCAGTTTATGGGTAAAACTTTTTCTTTTTCATCGATATCTATTTTTTGCCAAACATTTGTTTAAAAATAAAAAAATATAATATCAAAATGACAAGAATATAATAAAACAAAACAAACCATTATATAATAATTAGACTATCCTTTTATGTGATGATAACTTTCACTCGAGTAAAATTCTGAATTTACACTGGATTTACTTTCTTTAATGAAGTATAAATAATTATACATTTGCCTTTGCTTCGCCAATTGGGAAAATAAGGCGTGAAAGTCCAAAACCTAAAGTTAAAACAAAAGCAAACAAAGCAAAGCATCCAATGAGTAAAAGAGTGGTTGCAAGTCAGTTACCCACTTGTTTTGTGGTCACTAGTCAAAGGAGTCATGAATATACTTTGTTTGGTTAAAGATGTTGGACCAAATTCTATAAGTTTCATCATATTAATTGCATGCCAACCGGCTTAAGCAAATTAAAATATTATCTATATATAAATTTGCAAATAAAATATGAAAGTCTTTAGTTACATTTGACGTAGCAGTTATGGTCAATTGTGTATATATATTAGGTTAGGCCATAATCCGATCGGCCACTATAAACAAGCCACAATTCATGTCAACAAAAATTGTTCTTCGGGTGAGATCATGCTGTTCCAACTAACCACGAGCATACAATGAGAAAATCCTTGGTCACACTTGCATAGATTTGATAACCAGTCCGGATATCATACTTTGTTCACTTTTCATTTATAAGTTAATTTGGAGCAATGATGCCATATCATATAGTAATCTGTTTAAGAAAATTTGATGTATCTATTAGCTGAGTGGTAATCCTATCGTATAAAGTACGTTCAATATTCTATTTGACTAGATAGGGTCTGAGTGGATATTAGTGGTCACATGATAGGATACAAACTTATATTTCTAGGAATTTATTTCAACAATTTAAAGTGTAAGCGTTAGGTATCCATGTCTTACATCTACTCTAGAACCTGTGTTTGTGCTTTAATATATAAAATGTATGAGTTCCAAGGTCCTCTGCATGACTTATACCGATCCTATTAAAAATTATAAAATAAATAAATAAATAAATAATACTCCAATTTTAATTTGTGATCAAATCTATTCAATATTATGATTTGTAAAATACTTTGTGAAAATTTTCGTTTTGGATGAACTTATTATACTATTTTATTTTGATTTTTGATTTTTTATTTTAGGGAAACTTTAATTGTATGTGCTTGTAATTTTCAGTTATATAGAAATATTGTTTATCTTTTAAGACTAATTAATATAAAAGTACCTTCAAAGTTTTTTTAATTTGGAATTTGCTATAGGTTTTATAATTTTATTTAATATAACATAAGCATATTCTACATATAAAAGTTTACATAAATAAATTTTACATATTATAGAACTTATGATATTAAAAAATTACTTTTAATTTCTTTCCATAGATTATTTATAATTAGTTTCTCTACGAAAAAGGTAGTATTGCATTTACATGAAACTATATTATTCTAAACTAAAAATTTAAGAAGAAAAAAAAAATTGCATGGTTCCACAAGGGACCCTATATCCCGTAACTAGGATAGGTTCCAAAAATAAAATTTAATACTTTGTCCATACCCTACCTACCTCCCGAGTCTCTAGAAACCAACGATAAATTTAATGTGCAGCGATGTATGTGGTTCTAATATATGCAGCATCCTTGGGAATTTTTTGATTTACTCTCTAAGTATGGGTTCAGTTTCTTTTTATTGATTATTATGTACCTTTTGACGATAAATTTACATTGCAAAAGATGAATGTTGAGCTTAAGTTCATATAGATGATAGAATTTTTTAGTGCTTTAAATAAAGATAAAAATTTCTAATGATTATAAAGTAGTACAAATATTCGATGATATTACAAAGTACAATGTAACGCTGGTAGATTTTAATTGAATTGTATCTTAAATATATATAAAAACTATTCATCCTTTGGTATGAACTTTCCATCCTCTATTTGGACTTAAGATCACCTTTTTTTTTTTTTTTTTTGTTATCACTTCTATGACATTCATCCTTTATCTTAAATTAACATAAAACATTCATCCTCTCTTAGTAATTTTTCTATGTATATTTATTAGGGCTGTGCAAAAAAACCGATCGAACCATGAACCGAACCGGACAGGACCGAATCGAACCGAAATTTCGGTTCTATTTTGAAACAATTCGGTTCGCAGTTCGGTTCATTGAATAGCAAACGGTTCGCGGTTCGGTTCGGGACCACGAACTGAACCGAACTGAACTGTTTTATATATTAAAAAAATTAAACATATTATTTTTACTCTTAATTGTTTATTAATGGTACATATCTATGTCACAAATTTTAAAAACAATTAATTTTTTAAAATAAATTAATTGTTTTTAAAATTTTTTACTTAGATATATGTTAGTCATTAGAATAAAATTAATTTTTTCATAATATGTTTCAATTGTTATGTTATCTATAAGTAAGATAGATTTTAGAATTTAAACTCTAGTATTATAACTTAAAAATTTAATTTTTGTAAAATTTTTTTACTTAGATATGTGTTATTCATTAGAATAAAATTAGATTTTTTATAATATGTTTTAATTGTTATGTTATCTATAAGTAAGGTAGATTTTAGAATTTAACCTCTAGTATTCTAACTTCTGCATATTTCTTTTTCATTTGTCTTGCTAATTAATCTAGTTCTATTATTTAGTTACTTATTGATTTATATAATTGGTAATATGTTAGTTAGAAGCATACAACGAATTATATTTTATGTCTTATATTGAGATAAAGTCTAGTATATCATTATAGTTCAAGATAATTCAAAAAAAATGAGACTAGTCATAGTTATAATTTTATAATGGATGAAATCTTTTCCTTCCTATAAGTTTTACATGTTTATTTGATAAATAAATAATTTTAAATATTATTGTTTATATTTGCATTAGTGATAAGAAATATGTAATTAAACTTTTTCGATAAATATATTTTTTATTTTATGAAAAAACGGTTCGAACCGCAAAACCGAACCGTACCGGACTGTTTTTTTTCGGTTCGAAAAAATTATGAACCGAACCGTATAGTTAGGTTCATCGAATTTAAAAGAAAAACCGAACCGTAAATTATGGTGTGGTTCGGTTCGAGATGCAAACCGAACCGAATGGTACCGTGCACACCCCTAATATTTATATGTATATGAAGCGCGGTTATGGCATCCCGAATATCGCATACTTGCTTATTCGTTTATTCTTCTATGTTCCGAGAGGAAAAAGATCGCTACACTTCAAGTTAGGCTGTAGGTTTAACACAGATATATGAAAGTGAAATTTCTCTCCTTCTTCGGCCATTAATGAATATTGAAGAAGCTGTAAATGCATTTCTAGTTGAAATATCTCATTCCCATACTAGCATAGGAGCGCTCGCATGAAGTTATGTCATGCAATTGCAATATGTGTTCATTTGCTTCATTAAGCAATAATCAAAGTATCTAGTTAGAAAATTAAGCATTCAAACCATTATATTTGTGTTTATAACACGACTTTTAGACTCCATAAATGATGATCATTTTGACTTTAATTCTACTTATTCTTCATTTTAATTTTTTTTATATTATATTATAAGAGGATAAAATATAGTACAATAAGTTTTTTTTTTGGGCCTTTATAGTACAATAAGGTTTAAAAGTAGCCTTTTCTTTTCAATATAGAGATTTAAAATACTTAAATTTAAAAATAAAATTTTAACTATATTTTAAACAAACGAATCAAGTTATACTTGCAATTTACTTTTTTTTTTTTTTTTTTCCATTTCCGTTTTTCCTAATGTCAAAAAGTTGAGATGGGTATGACAAGAAAAGGTGAAAACATGTTATTGTGTCATATTATTATATAATATAGATAATTTGTTGATAAAGGGTTTTGGAGCAAATTGTCTACCTGCCTAGGTGATCATAGTAGCTTCAATTTCAATTTTATGGACCATGTCTTATTTGCATGGAAATGTAAAGGTTGGCGAGAATGATTGATTTAGGAATTGAGTGCATATGGTGGCCCAATCCCCACTTTATGTGTTTTCATTCCTCCACCACCACCTTCCCACTTGATTATCTCAACCTTTTTGACAAGCAAGAGAAAAGCTACCACATGCTTCTATTGACAAGATTTTTTTTTTTTGGCCTATCCCGTCCATCACATTGTTGTTCTATTCGTTATTTAAGTAGAAAAAGGTTAGATAAACGCAATTGCTATAGTTTGCATGCATGATGCGCAGAAAAACTTATTTATTCTGGTTGTTTTATTCTCATACATTAATTTCTATTTTTAAATTGAATAGTCATATTGGGAAATCATTATAAAAATGCTTGTGAACCCTCATGTGACTCTTGGAATGTGGAAGAAAACAAAGTATACGATTATTTTACTTTTAAAATTAATCAGGAAAAAAGATAGAGAAGAAACATACGTATACAAGAAATAACTTTTACGCTTTGAACAAGTGGGCATAGAAAAAAATAAATAACTTTTAATAATAAAAAAGGAAAACTTTTTTTGTTAATAAAAGAAGAACTCATGTTGTAGATCCATAGAGAATCTCTCTCTCACTACTCACTTAATCTCTATCTTTTGGCAATGGAACCCAAAAACCAAACTAGACAGCAAGCTCCAAAATTGACAAATAGCAATACACCATTATGGCTTTGATCACTACTCAATCATGAATCAAAGCTAAGGGTGCAAACGAGTTAGCTGATAGGGCTCGACTCATCTAAATTCTTGAAAGGCTTGAGCTATGTAGGACTTTAATGAGCCCTAAAATATGCAGGTTCAAGACCAAGCCATTAAGATTCTTAGCTCAAGCTCGGCTAGGGTCATATAGCTAAACAAGCTAAACTTGGCTCATGTACATATATAATTATATTTTAAATATAAGAATTAATTAAATAATTACATATAATATTATATAAATATATTATATATATTAAACAAGCCTCAATGAGCTTGTTCATGGGCCTTTATTGAGTTTGCTCGCAAGCCTGTCTCTTGAGCCCTTACAAGCCTGTTCGTAAGTCAGCTCGCAAGCTTGAAGACAAGCTTAAGCTCGCTGTTTAGGTAAATAAGCCTAAGTTTGAGCATGAGCTTGGTTCATCATTTAGGTAAACAAGCTTAGCTGAGCCAAGCTTGCTCATTTGCAGCCTATTCAAAGCCAAAATCCAATTATTTCCACCATGGAACCCATTGCAACACTAAACCACTATGCAAACCCAAACTTTTCACCAATCTCAATCACTGTAAGTTGAATGCAAACCACGTCAATCGAATGCAACGAGAGAACCTATAGATGCATCCTTTGCACTCCAATTGTTGTTCATACCAGCTAAGATCATTGTCTTCACACCAAACCAATACCAACGTAATATCCATGCCAAACTCAATACCTACTCTAGATTGTACACCCATCTCCACCAAATTAACTAGGATAGAGAACACCATCAGCTACCTCATTGTCTCCATCAACTCTTTGTTACACCTCAATCCAACTTGTCAAGTCGAATCAGTCTTCCCCTTCACTAAATACAAAACCAAACTTAGACTTGTCTCCTTTGATAAACCTAATCAAGATCTCTACTGATCGCCAATGACAACTACCTAGTTTCTTTGCAAAACCCTTATCTTGACCTCTATCAAATATAACAATTTCTATCCACCAAACATCACAAATCCTAATCCAAAACAAACTTGTTACTGCTCTTTGATTAAGTGGGAGTACCCACAGTCGTATTTTACAGATCATGGCGTAAGTGGAGAAGGCAAGATCCGTGAGCCATGCCCAATCCAATCCACGTGTGCTTGCTATTTGTGTGTTTGTGTTGTTAGATTTGAACTTGTGTACTTAATGAGATACCTAAAGAGCTAGTTAGCCATGCCATCATATACTGGTAGAGTTTGATCTTTATGTTTTACTATTTATTTATTTATTCTTTTTCCACATCTTTCTATTTTGAAGTATAAAATTATTTTATGTCTTCCCCACAGGTCACTCATTAATGGGTACATATTACCGGCTAGGATAATAGAGTTAGTTGAGTTAACATGTGTGCCATCATCAAATATAAAAAGTAAATAATAGGTATTAAATTGATCAATCGAAGCTAATAGTTAATTGCACATTTTGTGAAAAATAAGATTCGTTATGACATTAACCTAATTATATATACATTCCACAAATATAATAAGATGTATTTGCAATTTGTCATTTTATTAATTATTTACCCTTTCTATCCTTCAATGGTTTTATTAAAAAAAATGCATAATTTTGCAAGTTTTTCTTCTTTAATGTACACCATTGCGTGATAATAATTGCAACATTTTTCTCTCAGCATTGAAATTGTCATGATATGAGACCCTCATGTGGGAAATGAATCTTTATTAATTTCTTTTCAATTTTTTTAATACACTGCTTAAAATACTACCACATATAATCAATATTAGAATTATAAGACAAAAGATAATGTCATAGTGACATAGCATGATATTCAACGAATGATTGATATTATTATTGATTGTAAATTGAGGGAAATAGCATAAAGAATCCAAATCTTTGAAGTGGAATGAAAATCTATCTTGGTGCACCATATAATATGAGGCTTACACAACTCCATTTTAACTTAATTTCATTAATAAATGAGGAAAATAGTTTTAGATACAATCATAAAATATTAAGTTAGTATAGTAGAGCCTACCTTTTTCAATGAATTGCTAAAACTTAGTGGAAACTCTTTTGAACAAGTTTGATTAAAAGAAATTTCTACAAGCAAAAACCCAAATTTTGCAAACTTATTTTCTTGCTCAAAATTAACTTCAAATGAACTCAATTTAACTATAATTTTTTTCACCATCTTATATTGAAGTTAATTTCATATCATAATTAGCCATCAATATAATCATTTACTTCATCAATTCTAGTAATCTTCAAAAGCACTTTATTCATTGAAAGACAGCTTATTATTTCTATTTATTGTATTTTATTTATAGAACCAAGTCTTTAATCATAATATGAAGGTATTAAAACTTACCACTATCTCTATGAATGGGTTAAAGATTATTAAGATTTTTTTAGCTCCTTTTATATTATAGGTATTTAGCAAGTCGATCAAATCCACTTTGCAATATTCTCTCAAGGCTTCAAGGCATCTTATTGCCTTAACCTTGATGGGTCCTTAAAGTTGATTTAGTTTTGCTTTAAGTTTATCTCATTTTCTTTTTATAATGTATAAAGTGAGTTTCGACTAATGAAATAATGAAGGTTATTTTCTCTAGAAGCTTTTAGGGTTTTTAGTTATTACTCTGCATTTGTAAAATCTTTTAATTAACACACCATAATAATTTATATGATGTTTTTGACTTTATAATAATTTTTGGGTTACGTCATAAGTAATTGTACAAATTTATAACCACGACATTATTTTTAAGCACTATACATAAACAAAAAGATTTTTTTTCTTTTTTACTTGTTTTAAATTATATTATTGATTGAAATAACCTATAAATATATAAAGTACATAAGTGTAAAATAATGAATATGGTAATGATAATTACCTATTGAGCTTAGGGTATTTATGTCTATCTATTTTAATTTTAATTGGTATGTAAATAAAATGAAATACATTTCTTTTTCCATCTCTTCCCTCTCCTTTTATCTTTAAATGACACTTGCTCCTCCTTTTCTACCTTCTCAAGAACATAAGAAACAATCAAGAGAGCCTTCGGAGTACATAAAGATCTCAATTCTCTTATTTATTTCTAGTATCTTTTTGGTAAAAGGAATCAATCCTGAAAAAAAATTCTTATTATAATCTTACATCATAGGAAGTGTTATAGATAGTGATTCCACAAATCTTTTTGGTGATTCTAGTAAGTACGAACTCAATTAAGATTAATTTGGATTATTAGGTAATGTTTTGACGGTTTAAGAGAATAGCTTAGTGATTAAGAGCGATTGTTGGTGGTTTTGGAAGTGGAAAAAACAAATTTTAAGAAAATTTTCAAGTAAGTTATTGTATAAATCTTGTCTTTGTGTTGGGAATAATTATGGAGTATTGGTTAGTTTTTAGATGAATATTGGTCGCTAATTTGCAAGTGTAATGAAAAAAAAAATTGAATTTTAGGGGAGAATTGGAATGAATTTTATGAAAGTAGTGTTATTGGGAATGCACATAAGCTCATTCATAAGTCATAACTATTTAATGAGGCTTATGTATCTACATGACCTATGCATGACCTCATGCAAAGATGTGTACCCTTTATGAATTTTTTTTTTTAAACTGCATGACCTTTGCATGAGGTCATGTATAAGTTGTACATAGATACACAACCTATGCATTAGCTCATGCATAGGTCGTACACAATGTAACTCTTTCAAACTTTTAAATTTCTCCACTAAAACTGATGAAACTCATTTGACATCCTTCTTTAAGGTTAATTTACATTTAAAAATTTTGAATTAGAGATAAGACCAATTTAAATATTGATTTCATAAATTTACACATCGAATAATCAAATGATAACCAAAAGTAGTTTATGTAGAAGTATATAAGACCAATATGCAATAAATGGACCTAGGGGATGTAAGATGATCCTAAATACCTTTTAATTGTTTCTTATACCAAGTTTTATGAATCTTCTTTTTTGTATGCATAGAAACGACTTTTAGTTACGTGTATTATCTTGTTTGTAGGTCGTGCTTGTTAGGATAGAATCCTAAATAGACTAATAGAATATTCAGCCATAAAATTTTTGTGTCACTTGTGTTTGGATATAGTTAGTAAACTGAGATTACTAGTAACACTAACACAGCATCTCGATGATCTCTATTTGATGTTGTCTCTTCGTAAAGTCGTATCTTGAAATAATAATGGGTAGGTTTAGGTTTATCACTGTGTAACTCATAGATGTTAGAGGGTACTAACATCGTATTTGTATATTTATATTATATATATATATGGGCTATTGGAATACTAAGTTATCATTACGTTATTTGATAAACTTAGATTCAGGGGAAAATTGTAAAAACACCCTTAAACTTTAAGGATAGTGCGGATTAACCCATCAAACTTTCAAAGTGATCTTTGTGACCCCTTAAACTTTCAAAAATTAGCTCCATTAAGGACACGTCAAATTTCAATTAAAACAAACGAAAAAAGGTGTGGATTCAGCCCCTAGAATTTTCGTCAATGTACGGATTCACCCCCTAACCTTTCATTTAGTGTGGATTTAACCCCCTCCCCACCTTCTGTTATACTAAAATAGGTAATTGTCCTTATAGTGATAATTTTTTAAATGTTATTGGGTCAAACACCTCACTTTGAAAGTTTGATAGCTCAATCCACACTACCTTTAAAGTTTATGGGGTATTTTTACAATTATCCCTAAATTCAAATATATCCAATGAATACTTGTTGCATTAGTTATATGCTCGTCTATAAATGTTTTGATGTCAACCCATGTATCTGTGCTTATGCTAGTACCAAACCAAGCCCTAGCTCACTACTTATTTATTTTTTTTCTAGGTGTAGGAAATTAAAGTATTATGTTTTGTTAGCTATCGACCAATGAGCGAAATTGGGTTCTAAGATAGAATGTTTGAGGATTATAAATAGACTAATGTATAATTTGTTTTTTATGGTAAGGCTATGCTTTACCCTAAAGTTCTATCCATTTTGTAATAATAATTGGTGGATCACACCGTATGATTAAATATTGTAGTAATTATTAATTGTGGATTTTAGTAGTTTTGATTTTTAGTGTGTGCACACATGGCAGGTTTTATCGCATCTAAATTTGGGATGTTACATTGATGAAATGACAATTATCTTTCCATCCCTTCACAGTATTACTATATCATTAGTCTTAAAAGGACATATCTTATCATAGTACTATTAATGGTTAGGTTCAGGGGTTAAACTGAAACAAATCGCATTTAAAATGGTTTAGTTCAAACTCTTAATGAACCAAACCACTTCACACATGCAGTTTGACTTGGTTTGAACCGTTTTTAAAATATTTAGTTCTAATAAATAATATTAATAGTCATTTGAGTTCCCAAGAAAAAAAAAGACATTTTAGATTGAGAGATGTCGTACAAAAATTAAAGTAACTTATCATTATATCAAATCATATATTTAAAATTTTCAAAGACATATATTATCCCATTTTAAATATATTTTTCAACGCGAATTTAAAATAACATATTTTTTTTAATAAATCTATAACACTAACTAAGAAAATTATTCTTTTGCATTAATTCCACATTTACTTATAATATTCTTCCTTTTTGACGTATTTAAATTTTTATTATACTAATTAGTTTAAAGTTTTAAATTATCTCAGTGTTGCTGGTTGTAGATATTGCAACCTAGTATAAAACTTGCTCTTATAAATGTATTCTTTGTTGAATTAATCTTAAAGCAATATAAGTCATAATATATAATATTCAAGAGTTATAAATAAACAAAATGGCTCTTATTTTTTTTATTTCTTTAATGTAAAGCGATTCAGTTCGGGTTCGAAAGGTTTGGTTCGATTCGGCCCTTCAAACCGAATCGTAATCGTTTAGGTTCTTCCTAAACCAAACCACAAACCGAATCAAATATAAATGTACCACATTTTGCGGTTCGGTTCGGTTCAGTTCAATGAACAGCCCTATCTTACCATATACTCGGGCATTAATTCAAATTCATGTATATGGATTGAAATCCTCGTTTAAATATAAGATAGTTCTAGATTGGTTTAAAACACTTGATTGTCATACATAATGCATTACAATGTTCCATGTAGAAATTTGTGTGGACCTTAATGTGCATGTTATGTTTTGCCCTCTTACTTTCACAAACGACCAATGAAACCAGCGTTTTCTAGTATTATGTATTCTACAAGCCCTTTCATCGCAATTTTTTTATAAATATATAGGTTTATAGGGTAAAAGACATGTTGATGAGAATGAAAATAAAAAAGGTAACAAGGTACAAATCTCAATAGAAATTAGCTAATGATGCTAGCTTCATCAACTAGGAAATATTATGTACAGTGTAAAATAGGAAATAAAAAAAGGATAACAAAGAGAATTGGCTATATATCAATGTACAGAGTCGGTAAAGAAGATAGGAAAGAAAAAACAATAAAACCTTTATTATCATTTTCTCATACTAGGTGCTCTATTCAAGTAAAAGGAGAAAAAAAAATACCTGTATACTCATAATCCAAACGAAGAGGATAAAGCATCACATAACCATCAAGGGGTATCCAATCACACTCCGGCAAGGCAAATCCCACATTAAGGCTAACTACATCCCTTCTCAATGGCAAGAATTACTTGTCATGGGCTCGAGCTGCTATTCTTTCTCTTAGTGGCAAAGCCAAACTTGGTTATTTTAGTGGAACAAAAAAGAAACCAGAATAAGATCCAAAAAACCCAAAAGATTAAAAAAATCGAAGAATGGCAAACCAACGATCATCTTGTGATGTCGTGGTTGCTAAATACTATTGAAACACAAATAATAGGACTATATGAGTTCCTAAACTCATCAGCCAAAATTTGGCTATCAACTCAAGATCCATTCCTGCAACAAAGAAACTATGCTCACATATTTCAAATCAAGAAAGAAATTTTAAAAATCAATAAGGAAACAAAACAATCACTGAGTGTCTTAGCTCCTTGAAATCGAAGTGGGATGAACTTTCAATCTATCTCCCACAAACAATCGATCTGAAAACAATTCAATACAAAGCCAAGCAAGACAAAATTTATTAGTTCCTTATAAGGTTGGTTTCAAACTTTAATTCGATTTGCACACATATCCTCCTTAGTCCCGATCTCCTCCCTTTCTCTAGCATAGTCACTATGGTACAACAAGAGGAGACAAGACGAAGAGCCATGAACACAGAGCCACTCTCAACCAATGAGAATGAAGCCTTCATCATCAATAGAGGCAACAACGGACAAGAAGACCCTAGAAACAGAGAGAGGGGGCGAGAAAAACAAGCATTCACTTGATGTGATGACTATCAAAAGGCCGCATACAAAAGGGACGGTTGTTGGTTTCTCCGCCCACAATTTTGGCCAATGAAGGAAAGGGGAGAAAAGGGCTATTCGAAAAGAGGAAAGAGAAAAGCCTTAGGTGTAGAAACAAGCTCGGATGAAGTGGAGTCAATTCCCAACTTTGGCTTGGGCCATTTGAACCGAAGCGAGCCAAACGGGGTGCTAGCCTAGATTGAAAACATTCTATAGCTACTAAACTAGATTCTAAAATGCAATCAAGGATTAACCACTAGTCAAATCGACCCAAGTAATTCAAGTAAAAGTAAATCGGGTATAGCCTCAATTTTGTCACCTAAACCTATGACAATAATGTGTGGATTATTAATTCTAGGGCCACAAACCACATGATTAGACACCACGAAATTTTGAAAGATAAGGTGAAAAATAAAAATAACTAACCTTTAACCATTGCTAATGGAGTAAAGGTTCCAATTCATAGCATTAACACTACTAGTTTTTTCTCAAAAAATATTTCTAACATTTTATACTTACCTACATTCACTTCT
This sequence comes from Combretum micranthum, assembly GCA_024138025.1. Taxonomy (NCBI): domain Eukaryota; kingdom Viridiplantae; phylum Streptophyta; class Magnoliopsida; order Myrtales; family Combretaceae; genus Combretum; species Combretum micranthum. The sequence continues at coordinate 65,315 of JAMXBD010003068.1, read as the reverse complement.
AACCTTTCATTTGTCAACAAAATTACTGAGGAATTAAATGACAATGTTATTTTCTCACCTCAAAGCGTGATTTTTCAAGATAGAATAACAGGGAAGAAGATTGGTGAGGGAAAGTTAGAAAATGGTCTTTATCTTCTTGACCTATCAAAAATGGCGCTTAGTGTGAGTACCAAGTCTGTTGATGAAAATAAGTTGTGGCATTGGAAAATTGGTCACCCTTTTGATAAAGTTTTTTCTTCACCTAGTTTAGATTCCAGTAACTATGATATATGTCATTTTGCTAAGCAAACTAGATTACCTTTTCAATTATCTATTAATAAAACTAAAATCCCTTTAATTTGGTTCATTATGATGTCTGGAGGCCTGCCCCGATAGAGTCTTATAATGGTTTTAAATACGTTGTTAGTCTTATTGATGACTACTCCTGCATTACTTGGCTATATCTACTTAAATAAAAAACTAAAGTTTTTTCTAAATTTGAAGAATTTTTAAACTTTGTTGAAAATCAATTTAGTGCCAAAATAAAAACCTTTAGGTTTGATTATGGCACAAAATATATTAATAAATTTTCTTTGGAGTATTAAAAAAAAAAAAGGAATCTTCATCAAACTAGTTGTATCAATACTCCTGAACAAAATGGAGTATCTAAAAGGAATAACAAACACCTGTTAGTGGTCACTAGATCTCTTCTTTTTCAAACCAACGTGCCAAAAATCTTTTGGTTAGATGCCATTATTACTGCCACCTATTTAATCAACAAATTGCCTAGTTCCAATCTGAAGGATAAAAGCCCCTTACAAATATTAAGCCAATGAAAGGTGAATCTAGACCATTATAGGTTTTTGGTTGTACTTGCTTTGTACATATCAAGAGATAAGACAAGTTAAATAGGAATACCATAAAGGCTATTTTCATAGGATATTCCTCCTAAAAAAAGGATATAAATGTTACGATCCTATTAATTATAAACTTTATATCTCAGGGGATGTAATCAACTTTGAAAATGAGTTCTTTTTTTTTTTTAATAAAAATTGTGATGACCACACAAATTCTAATGCTACCCCTAGTAATATTACTTTTCCAAAACTAACCTTATTTGAAGACAATGACAAAACTCAACATGAAGAAAGTTCAGAAGGAGAACAGAACTCAGGGGGAGAAACTGAGGATCTGGTTGATAGTAGACTAAGAAGATAAGCATAAACCAGTCAACCATCTACTAAGTTAAGAGATTTTGTGACCTATCGGGTAACATATCCTATTCAAGACTGTGTGTCTTATGTTAATGTCTCGTCTTAGTATAGAGCTTTCTTAAGTTGAATTTCTGAACAAAATGAGCTAACTACCTTTCAAGAAGCCAAAGATAACCCTATCTAGTGTAAAATAATGAAAGTAGAACTTAAGGCCCTCGAGAAAAACAATACCCCAACTATTGTTCCCTTACCTAAGGGTAAAAAACCTATAGGATGTAAATGGATGTACAAGATCAAATATAACAGTGATGGTACCATAGAAAGGTACAAAGCTAAACTAGTTACAAAAGGCTTTACTCAAACCCATGGTATTGACTACCAAGAGACGTTTGCACTTGTAGCTAGAATGAACAATGTTAGAAGTCTATTATCTATTACTCTTAACTTGGGATGAAGCCTGCTTCAAATGGATGTTAAGAATGTTTTAATTTAAGGTACTCTAGAGAAAGAGGTTTATAAACTTTACTCCATGGTCATAAAAAAAGAAACCGACGACAATCATGTTTGCAGATTAAATAAATCAATTTATAAGTTCAAGGAATCTTCTCGTGCTTGGTATGCCAAACTTAGTTATTATGTTTTACTTCATGATTTTGCTAAAAGTACTATTGGTTCTTCTATGTTTGTCAAGCACACAAAAAATTCAACAACCATTGTTCTTATCTATGTGGATAATACTATCATATCATCAACAATAATCTTGAAGAAATTAGTAATGTTAAATAATACTTAAAAGAAAAGTTTAACATTAAAGATCTAGGTAAACACAAGTATTTTCTAAGCATTGAGATTTCCTGTTCAAGTAAAGGTTTGCTTCTCTCTCAAAGAAAGTACGTCCTTCACCTTCTAAAGGAGATAGGTAAACTCGGTATCAAACCTACTAAAACCCTAATGGAGACCAATTACAAGGTTGGTCCCAAGAATGGCAACCCTTAAAAGACACAGGACAATTCCAAACACTAGTTATGAAATTAATCTATCTTACTATCACTAGACTAGATATAGCTTTTGCTGTTAGTGCTATAAGCCTGTTTATACATGCCCCTAGGACTAGTCATTTTGATGCTATTAACCAAATACTTAGGTATCTCAAGGGGTCCCCTGGTCAAGGCATCTAGATGAGAAAAAATGACACTAACTCCATAGTTGGTTATTATGATGCAAATGGGGCTGGTAGTTGTGATAGAAAATCAACAACATGATACGTACCTTTGCAGGTGAAAATCTTATAACATGGAAAAGTAAGGAGCAAAATATTATGGCAAGATCAAGCATAGAAGTAGAGTATAGAGCAATGGCGTCGACTGCCAGTGAACTTGTGTGATCAAGCAATTGTTGTGCGACATGAAAGTTTTAGGCAAGGGACTAATGCAGGTGTATTGTGACAATCAAGCTGCTAGACATATTGCATAAACTACAATGTTTCATGAAAGAACCAAGCACACTGAGGTAGGTTGCTACTTTGTACGAGGAAAAGTTCAAGCTAGAGACATTGAGACTTCATTTCGTACGAAGTCAAGATCAGTTAGCTGACATATTCACCAAGGCACTAGACAAAGGAAATTTTCAGAAGATCCTATGCAAATTGGGCTCAATCAACTTATTTAGACCCAATTTAAGAGAAGTGATAAGAATGAAAATAAAAAGGTAACAATGTGCAAATCTAAACATAAATTAGCCAACGATGCCAGCTTCATCAACTAGCCATTGAGGACTATTTTTAGTAATTACCATTGTAATTTATGTTTTTAGGTAATATTTTGTATATTCCAAAATGGGAAATAGTGTAATGGTAACAAAGAATTAGCTATCTATATCAATGTACAGAGTCTATAAAAAAGATAAAAAAAAGAAAAAAACAATAAAACCTTTTTTATCATTCTCTCATAATTGCATCACATGTCTACCACTCCTGAAAAAAAAAATACAAAAATACAAATTGTAGAAAAAAATTATCAAATTGTCACTTCAATATCACATGTTGGAGAAGAGATATAGCGACGATACTGAGTTAAACTTATTAAAATGGCTATATCATATATTGGAAAAGAGATATAGATTTAAATATGCATCACATGCTAGTCATGCAATACACGTTAAATAATTACACGTGTTTCATGTTTAACATGTAATATAGCGATGATAATTATATAATTTTTTTTTTATTTAAGCTATATTTTTATAATTTTATTTGTAAATAATGTTTAAACATGAAATAATCTCTAGGTTTATACCATAAATATGTACATAAACTTGAAGAGTGAAAAAAAAAAAAGGGCTTTTGGTAGAAATATGTACATGATTTCTTGACACGGTATCGACGGGCCTTCACATCTAGGTCTGCCAAATGGCTTTATATTTTAAGTTCCAACAAGGCATGTCTAACCATACAATTGGGTATCTATTCCTTGCATGAATATAGTACATAATGTGATACTCATGAAGGAAGTAAAGTACAAAATTACGGATAATATCAATTTGTTGGGTTTGGTCTTAGTTTTTTATTGTATGATTAAATTAGAAAAGACGTGTCTTTTAGGATTTGATGATGCGTATGCAGTTGTCCCTTATTGGATTTTTTTCATTTTAGCTTATCTCAACTGCAAATTTGAAATGACTACGGATGTCTCGTAAATACTTACAAAAATGATTTAAAAGTAAAAAAAAAAAAAAATGTTTGTTTTTTCATGCATATGTTTAACCTTTTATAATATATATTTGTACAATCTATACTTACACATTGTTAAATTTTGTAAATTTTTCTTTTAAACTTTGACAAATGGTTTCAGCACATGGGTGGAATATTAGTTTACAATTGGGTACACAGGCTCATTATGAGCGGACCACTAGATGGACCGGATTGACTCGTTTGTAGGTTCAACTACTCCATTACAGAGAGGAGTTGGTGTTAAGTGGCAATGTTTTCATTGGTTTCTTTTTCCCATGCGGTCTCGTGTTACTGCAATTGTGTGTGTATTTCAGTGTTTGTTCATCGGATGCCTCTGCAAGGGGTGACTCTAAATTCAGTGCCTAAACAGAACCTTTTGTAACTTTGGAAAGATTGAATAATCACTTACAGTTTCCATTAATTAGATTTATAGAATTTTGTGGAAATTGTGGCGTTTCATTATTCAAAGGATCCAGAAGTTAGGGTCTAGCAGAGGATATACGTTCTTATAAAAAAATTTCACTCATTTTCGTGTCTCAATTTCCTAGTATCATTGACAAATAAAATGGTAAGAAGTGAGTTCCTTATTTAGATTAAGAAAAATATCACCGAAAATCTTGCGTATTTAAATGGAACGCTATACAAGTCTTAAATTTTTCGCAAAAAGATTTGTTTGGAAGAAAAAAGTGCTCCTATATCATGTAGTGGGGTGGATCTGTTCGTAGTGGTCACATGCATACAACGTATCTCTCACGCCACACATGACTTCTGGGGTTGCAAATGAGCTAAGCTACTTGTGAGCTACTTGAGCTTGGCTCGCTTTAGGCTCGGTTTGGCTTAAACTCGATTAGTAAAAAAGCCAAACTTGAGCTTTGGTTTAAGCTCATGAACCGGCTCATGAACAAGTACGTTTAGGCTCATGAATATGCTTGTGACTAAACTTGTTAATAGACTCGTTAGCACATTTTTTAATTTTTTATACATGTTATATTATATATAACATCATTATAACAACAACAAAAACTAATTACTAACTAATAATAATGTTTATTTATTTATAGCAATACTTATATATATATATATCATATTTTATGTTTAAAAAAATGAAAAATGGGTTATCTAAATAAGTTGAGCTTGAGCTCGAGCTTAAAGTCCAAGCTTGATAAAAGCTCGATAGGCTCGATAAAAAACCCAGCTCGAGCTCAAGCACAATAAATTTTAAACGAGCCAAGCCCGAGCCTCTAAAAACTCGGCTCGACTCTTTATAGCCTTGGTGCCTTCAGAGGAGTGACATAAAAGCACATACAAGGAATAAATAAGAGTGAGATGGTAGGGAGAAAGAGCAAATAATCTTAGAGAGCTTAAACGCACTAGTGATAAGTGGATAAACTATATAGTATCAAATCCAATATTTTGATAAAGATATTGTGAGTTCTTAGCTTTGAATTCTATTCGATCTTTTATGAAAGTATTCTGGTAGCATGACAGTATTTATGTCAATTTCTAGATCTATCAAATGAGGAGACAACTCCATTAATGATGTATTTCTCCATGGACTCTCTGGCCTATAGAAGGTCTCTTTAAGTGTATGAGCTCCTTAAGAAAGATTGAAAGCGAACGAATTGGTCCAATCCAATGGTCCTTACTCTAACCCTACCATGTCAAATCTTCCTTAGTCTTCCCAATGTCATGAACTTGATTCTCTAGGATTTATCACTTAGCTTAAAGAGTTAAATCCAAATCATTTGTAGGCTTTAAGACCTAGAATCTAAATTTAGCCCTTTACATATTGTAAGTATTATCATAGAACCTCTATATTGTCACCTCGTTCTCAAACTAAATTAGAAGTCTTTAGTAACATGCTTCCTTGCATACTTGAAACCTACAAAAGGAAAACATGTAAGCTAAAGAGGCAGCAGAAGGGTTTCTAGTATGGATACTCCAAACTCAAATTCATGAGAAGTTCTATTAGATGAGATAAACGAGGTTGATAATGAGGTTGTCATCGAGCCAGATGTCTTTTCTTCCACCATCTAGCTTCTTCAATCACACTTCATTCCTTAGGAAGGAGGAATTTACATAATGACTAATCCGGAGTCGTTCTTAGCCTATGACTTGGTGAACATTACTTGCTTAGCCTCCATAGGGAAGAAAGCGCATAAACTATAACATATCTTCTTTCTACCACATGGCATGCTTGCGTCATCATAGTAAAAGCTTTAGAAAGAAAGCTACAATGATGAGATCTATCTCATATATTTTGTCACATGGTGTAAGAAAATATAATAAGGATAGAAATTATAAAAATAAATTGAATTTTTTCGCTTATGCAAGAGAAGGACGCTTAGCAAGAGATTACGAAAGAAGACATAATATTCATGGTGGAAGAAGACATTCTAAGAGTAAATGAATTAACTAGTGTCTATTTATTACAAACTGACACACACACTCCCCTAGTTTTTCCTTTAGGCATTATTCAGCATCCTTTTCCTACTCCTTTTGTATTATATCCATCTTGCTATACAAAGCTTGGTGTGATCAATAAACTCCTGTTCTTATCTTTATAAGACTTTGCAAGGAAAATTGCAAGCTCACAATCCATGGTGGATATTTTTTTGCCACATGACAAGCTCAAGCAGTGTTTCCCTTCAGCAATGTTCACAAGTTGAAATTTTACTAGTAGTCATATTTCCACTTAAGATATAAGAGGAAGATTGATTTGTAAGTGGAAATTTATCTCGATTATAACGATGGCAATGGCTAAGCTTACCTTTTTATACAAATATAAAATTATCTATGTGCTAAAAGTTATAGGATATATCTATCATGTTAAGGGAACCGTTGTATTTGGTGACTTCAATAATTATAAGTACATAGATTTAAAAAAGATAAAGAAGTTAGACATAAAAAATTATCATGTTATATCGATATGCAGGAATAAATTTGTGATGGAATCATAAATCTACATTTTATTTCTTTTCTCATGTTGGAAGTCCTTTTAGAAGTTTGAATCATCATTCCTTCAAATAAATAATTATGACTTCAAAATGAAATTCAATTCCATCTTTAGAAGGCTCAATCAGATTTCACCTTACCCTCATTAATGTAGATTTCAATTACTTTATTACATGCCATATGTTTATTATTTATATTTATCATTAAGAGCACTTTAAAATATACTTATATACGCATTCCACTATACTCTATTTCATTTCATTTTAATGCATTCCACTAAACCATTTTGCATACCATGCATAGCATTAGGTGAGTTAAAGATGATGGGTAATTTTTGAAGAAGTAAGGTACGAAGAGTAATTTAGAAAGAAAAGTATTTTTAAATGGTTTTTTTAAAACATGTAACACAGTATAGCATCTACTAGTGGTTAATATGGTCTACCAAACAATTTTATAAATGAGAAAAAGAAAGGAAAACATTAACTGAAATAACCTAAATTAAACCTAATAAATTAATTTATTTAAATATATGTGGATTGTTGATTTCATGATTTAAATTGTTATAATTAAGTTATGAAAAATTGATTTGATATGATAAATTTCTAATGTAGGAATATGTTATAATTTAATTATATGGGTGTTGGTGCAAATATGTAGGTGTAGTAGTGTATATGTGTGTTGAATTGAATTATGTTATAATAAATGGGTGTAATTTGATACATTAAAATCAATATTCTTTAATTTTAAGCTCAAGCCCAACTTTAATAGAACTAAACCCAAGCCCACACACAAAAAAGCTAAGCCCACACACACATAGCTAAAGCCTATGGTTAAGTATCTTCTAAAGGCTTCTAAAAGTGCCTCAAAGTAAAAAAGAGATAAAAATATCCAAACCAAAACAGACCCCAAGAAACCATCATCTCTCTCTCTCATCTTACTATCATCCTCCTTAAACACAAAAAGCTCAAATTTCTTTTCTAAACTTTAACCCATAAGTTTTAAGCAAAGAACTAATCAAAGGAACAAGTGAGAGCAAGAATTTAAGTTAAGAAAGAAACAAGAGAGGCTTGATTGGTCTTAGTATCTATAAAAGTAAGTAAAGTTAATTTCTTACAAATTATGTTTGATTGTAGTTTCTAGTTGATGTTGTCACACCCCGAGGGTTTCGTAGTATTAGTAAATAAGCTACATTTGAATACTATCACTAGATTTCCATCAGATAATGAGGTGTTTTCAAACAATAGGATCTTTTATTTGCTTTGATAAGAAATGATAAATACATGTAAGTCATAAATTAGTAAATAACTATCATTTCGGTGCTTAAATATAATATTACAAACCATAATGTCTTTCTAAAAGTCTAAACATGTAACTAATAATTCAAATACTAACTAGCTTAGACTAAAAATAAAAGTAAATATCTTATCTTATAATCTTCCATGAACTTTCAATCTTGAAGTTCTTACCAGAGCTAAACTCTTGAAAGTGACCAGTCATGGCTTAAGTGTAAACCTGAAAAGGACTATTGGAGTATGAGCGAAACCACAGGCTCAATGAATAACCAAAACTTACCATATATCAAACAAGTTATTAACAATCATATGAAATGCATCATTCAAGCATATGCATAAATACAAGCCTGGATAACCCTGAATCCAAAGAAAGATGAAGATTTACGCTCTCTCATCGAGGTTGAAGGAACACAATACTATGGCCTACCCACCCAGGAGAGATTAAGCATACAGGAAAGCAACAATACTCACTTTAATTATCACTTTGAATTTATCATGTCTTCAACACTTAATTCCTATTTTAGCTTTAGAAACTCCACTAAGCGTTAATCATTTCAAGCAATACCATAAGAGGTGTCCTTTACTTACCATTTAGTTCCTATGGTATCAATAGAACAAAGGTAATCTTGTGAATAACCAATAATTTCCTTGCCTAGATAAACCAAGCATTACCAGAGATCCAAAACATTAACACGCAGTAGGCTACCACTTACTCAAATGCTGCTTATGCAAATCAAGCAACGCATGTTCATTTTATTTATGGTACTAGTAGTTTTTAATCAGGTTTAAGGTGATCAATCATCTCATAGACAAGCAGCGTACTATATAAGCAATACAATCATACAGAATTTTGTTATTACCATTATTAGAGTAACTTAGCAATCAAAAATTCATATAGCAAACAATTCCTATAAACCTATATAACATATTCCGATTATTATCTTTCGTTAAAGATCAGCTAAGCTACAAGCATATACAATAAAATAAGATTGAGTTACTCACCTGCTTATACTGGCTAGTCGTAATAGTTAGCTGGGAAATCTTCTATAGTTTCAATATCACCTATTGAGATGAATAAAATATTCATCAATAAAACATAAATTATAGAACTAAACTCCTATAAGTGTCTAAGTACCCTATATTGGTATTGGGTTTTCTTTCTATTACTATATTGGTCCTTTAATGATCCTATGATAATAAATTGTTATTTAATATTTATTTTTATTTTGCTTTTTTTGATCTTGTTAGATATTTATATGTTTTTATCGGGTATTCGAAAAATTGGTATTTAGTAGGCTTATATTTTTATAATTATTATTATTGCTATTTTTATATTGTTCCTTATCTGACCCATTATAGTAACTCGTATTTATTTACTATTATTTAGTGTCATCGTTTTTTTTTGATCTACTTCATATAATTTTCTTGTTATGTATAGATATCACATTATAAAAAAATTTAGCTTATTTAAATTTCCATTCTTATGTATAAAATAAGTATTTTACAATTATTATACTTTATTTTCATCTATAAAGTATACTAATATTAACAATAATGATAGTAATTTTAGTAATAATAATAATGATAATAATAAAGTATTAGGCTAGTAATACTAATATTATTTTTCATAATAACTATGTTAAAATAGTAGTAATCTTAATGACGACGACGACAACAACAACAATAATAATAATAATAATAATAGTAGTAGTAGTAGTAGTAGTAGTAATATCATTAATAGTAATACTCATAATAATATTATGGATTATAATGATAATAATAATCATTAGTGATAATAATAATAACAATAATAATTAATATTATTAATAATAATAATAGTAATTATAATAATAATGTCATTAATAATATTACTGATAATATGATGATGATGATGGTGATAATCTGATTAATAATAATACTAATATCACTAATAATAATCATAATATCATTAGTGAAAATAATAATAATAATAATAATAATAATAATAATAATAATAATAAATGTTGATATCATTAACAATAATAACACTAACAACAATATATAATAATAATAATAATAATAATAATAATAATAATAATAATAATTTCATAACTAAATCAGATTTTTATAATTTAATTTATTATTATTATTTTTTATATGTGGTCGAGAGGAACACAGCTTGGTATGTGGCCGTGTACTAGCCTTGTTCTTCTGGGAATATTGTCCTCATGAAAAATTATTGTCGAGGGGTACATGGGGAGTTCATTACCCCTGCTCATCTGGAAATCCGGCTTTTTTACTCACGTTGATCCATTTTTCTTTGATTTTTCATGTTCAAGTTGTATTTAAAGTGTTCCTAAGTGTTTATATATGATATATATATATATACGCTATATCATCTTATAACACATTAACATGTCCATGATCCTTGTTTTGTATTAAAAAAAAGGTGTAACTAGGGTTTTTCACAACTTATCTTGTTTTGGACAATTTGAACTTTGTTTTTGAGTTGTTCTTGAACCTAGGATCAACAAATCTTTGTTTAAGCTAATGTTCTTACATAGTACTAACTAGAAAAATGAAATTACTTACCTTGTTCTTCCCTTCCAAGCTTGAAGTTGCATTTTAATGGAGTTTGTGTTGTGTTGGAGTTGTTGATTGTTTGATGGTTAGTTTGGAACGAATTTTGAGCTATTGATGTTGTTGTTTCATGTGTTTTAATAGCTTTGTTTGGTAGTATATTAAAGCCTTTGTTTTAAGTTGTTGAAGGTGGATATATAATGGTGTATAGGAAGCTTCAATGTCTGGTTTGGAGGAAAATTTTTGCCCATCGGATTCTCTTGATTTGCCTTGATTGTTCCTTGCATTTAATGAGTTTTATAGGTAGCAACTTTAGATTGGTTCATGAGTTGATTTTGTTGACTTTTTTGTAGATAATGTGGCAAATTCTCCATGCAATTTTGGCTAGCTAAAACCAATGTGTTACTAACCGCATATTTGGTACAATTTGCACCAATTTTACTTGCATATATATTATAATATTAATTAGTTAATAATTATCTAGATTTTATGGTAGTTTATTAAGTTGAACGAGTACAAATATGATAATATTCAAGATTTTTATCTCAAAAAATTTACATAGAGTTCTACAAATTTGCTAGATTGTTATTGAGTTCAACTTTAGGTTTAAAATTTATGCAATTAATTATTTTTAGGTTTTATCTCACCTGATTAAGGTTTTCTAAGCTTAATAGGTCAATGTTTGTTTTAGGCTCTAATAACTTAAGAATACTCTAATTAAAACAATGGTGAGATCTAAATATTTATTTGGAGTCTAGATTATTAGTCATACATCTATTTATGTTTTTATTGTGTACTTATAACCCTAACGGTTTATTTTTAGGTTATCCTTTCCTAATTATAAGCGTAATTGGTTATTTACTCTCTATCACACTTAATATCTTAACCAAGTCATTCTTATATCTTGAGTTTTCAATACCCACTATGAAATCTTATTAGTAGTATTTAATACTATCTAGGAATCTTTATTTTAGGGTTTAAAATTATACATAGACTCATTACTACTCGTAGTTCTATTCTAGAGTCTTTGTTGAGTTCAATAGTAACCATCTATTTTCTATTTTTACTTATATGAAAAATTTTCGGGGTTTACAGATGTTAATTGTTGAATAGGAGTAGAACTTTGGTGTTTCAAACACGTTGATGGTTTGATAACATATAAATTAGAATAAATATGCAAATAAACACTTGTACCTTAGGTGTTTGAAGAAATTAGTTTTTGAGTTTATGATGAATTGATGTGTATTGATGTTGATAGTTATAAATGAGTAGAACTTGAATGATTAGAATGATAATAGAGTTCTATAAGCATGACTAATGGATTTATGTTTTAGGATAGGATTATTGTGCATATACATATAAAATGAGCAAATAAGTGCAAGTGAACTTGATGATATCTGGTATTATGATTATAGATTAGTTTTGATATGTTTTTATATACAAGTAAGGTCTTATTATGGAGTTAGAAGATATAGAACTTCGAAAATTTTTAAACAAATATCAAATGACCAATATCGTATACATAACAGGCGTGTTTGAGGTCGTTTTCTCCTTGAAAGCATGTTTTCTTGATGGCCACGGTTGTTATGAGGCCAGTGACCTTCTTTGTTCATTTTTAAAACATGAAACGGCTTTGATTACGGCCATTATGAGGGTTGTTATCTTCTTTGTGTGATTTTTAAAGCTTTATCATGGTCATGAGCAAGCCCATGATCTCCTTTGACCTCTTCTTCTTAAAGGGCACGACCTAGATTACAATCGTTACAAAGGTCGTTATCTTTTCGGATGATATTTGGAGAAATTTTGAAAAAGACCATGACAAGCGTATTCTTCATCATGGCCGCTATAGGGGTGTAATCTCCTAATACACACATGACAAGGTAGTAAGATATGCCACCGCCCAAGATCACGGTCGTTGTAGTGACTATTGTATATATCATGGCCTTTGTCATGGGTGTGATAGGCCCTCTGATACTGTTCATATATAAAAAAAAAAAGAAAAAACTAATTAATAATGATAGATAGATGATTAATGAAATATGATATGTATATTTACACTTGTATGAATAAGATGTTGTGTGGTGATTTGAATCTTATTTAATATTTAATGAATATCTAATGACTTACTGTTTCCTTATGGATTAATGTGTTTTATGATTTTTTTTTTTTTTGATAGATTCTCATACCTAGTTGGGTTTGAATACATGTCTTTGATATGATAAATCAAATTATTCAAATACACAGTAACTTGTTTGTTGAATATTAGGTTAGACATTATCAAATCAAATTTAATTAAAGATTAGCTTAAAAATTTGTGTGAATTGTTTGTGCGTGTGCCGTTGAATCCGGTCTAGGGAGCAGTAACCCTGTTAACGAGATTGACATGATAAATTAGGTGCTTAGGTCACCCTTGTCATGATGCAATGGCTTTCATAAGTAGCTTAATGGGTAATCGATAGGAGGAATGATACCAGTGTAATATTTACTTATTCTTAAAAGGAAATAATATGATTTAGTTTACGTTATGGGTATGATTGAACTAAGTGATATTATGATTTAAGCTAAGTAAAGTTAAGTAACGACTGTGAATCCTAGATGTGATTATTAATTGTAAAGTTATGTAGAAAATATGAGTATTCAAGCTGCTTATATCAACCCCCTGAGTGCTACTATTACTAAGGATTCCAAGATTCCCAAGGATCGAAATCGGAGTTTGGATACTCTAGTGCTGAAATGTTTTACTTAAACAAAGATAAATAATTTTGTAGTTTCGTACATTGTATTAGTTAAGATTGTGTGCCATCTGGTATAATGATATGGGTTATGCACTGATTGGGAATCATTCCTGGATGAGTATGAGTAGACAATTAAGGCGATGAACTATTCCATTTTGTTATCTTAAAAAGACAAAAGCGAGACTTTGTTTTGTTTAATGTAATATATAGATTAAAGCTATCTCCAAGCTTATGTTTTGTAATATTAAGCACTTAAGTTTTTTAGCTGTATATTTCAAGTTTGGTTTTGTAACCTTTAAAATACCATGTTTGTGGATACTATCATATGTGTTTATATAAAGTTACCCGCTCCCAATTGAGTAGTTTTTGTAAAGTTTGTATTGTATTTTTTCTTTAATAGAAGCAACAAGCAATTTTTCATAAACTTCTTCATTTTCTGACAACCTTACATATAATATTTCCATATATTATATGTGGTTGGGGACTTGACATGTGAAGTTTTAATTATATACAAATCGGCTCCTTATATTAACCAACAAGAGAAAGTCTTAATATGAAAAAAAAAAATCTTAAGTAAATAAGAATATAAAGAACTTTAGGTAAACATAATTTTATTTGGTTCAATTAATCGAATCAATTTTAAACCATATGGTTATGCTTTTTAGTAAAACCACATGCTTTTGGTTAGGAATTTTCTTAAAACATAAAATTCAATTTGGTTTGGATTGATTTACAAATTGAACCATATTATGCAAATTTAGGCAAGTATATTTTTTACAATATGTAATCTCATATGAGAAGTACTAAATACATTAAATAATAGCAAGTATTAAACAGTAAAATGTAAGCTAAATTAATATTTATGCAACTTAAGAATTTTGAATATAATAAACAACTATTTTATTAATAAAGTAAGCATAAAATATATTTTGAATTAATCTTTTCATATAGCCTATAAATTATAATTGTAAAACTTAAATAATTTACTTTTTAGTAAATAAAAGAAATCATTTAGTACCATGTTATAATAGAAGCTTTTTTTTTTTTTTTTTGTTATAAGAAAGGTAATTATAATTTGATTTAGGTTTATGGATTAATACATTATCCCTTCAAACTAACAATGAATATATGGATCCGTGTTTTAGAATTTTCATGACAAAACAAAAATTCATATTTCAGTTTAAGCAACTATCTCTTATAATAAAATACATGTTGTATAATTAATATTATCATATAAAGGATGAATTCATTAAGGGTGAGATTTGACATAAATGAGAGAATAGGAACAATTGATATGTGTGTGTGTGTGTGTGTGTGTTTCAATTTCTACTAATGAAAAACTAATCATAGTTCAGTACCACTTGATCTACTTTAGCCGGCCGAAGTGTTACTGATGAATCTAGTTCAGCACTTAATTTAATAAAGGTTTGAAAGAGAATAATTACAGAGTAAGTGCTAGGAGAGTTCCCATACTAGGTCTATAGAAGGCTATTTATAAAGGAGAGTAGCAGTTATTATGGGCAAATGACTCAAGCTTTTGTAGTTATTGTGGGTTGTTGTCCTTAATGAGACAATCATCCCCTAGAATGTTAGAGATAGTAACTTCCCACAATGCATGTCACAAGATTTTTGAAGTTATGCAAAAAAATGGTAGACACATTAGTTTTGTCATGCTGTGAAAAAGCCAACATCCTGAGTTAAATTGAAGAGATTAACATGTTGTTTATCTAAGAAGGTTTTGGAATTTTCAATATTTCTAAGAGGTCATATATGGGTCTTGATAAGTTAGCCTAGAGTCTAGTAAGGTCGAATTGAGCTTGAAAAGTTGATTCCCAAAATTGCTTATCAACAACACTAACAAGAAATCTTCCTTGTTGATTATTATTATTATTATTATTATTATTATTATTATTATTATTACATGCCTGCTGGAAATACTTATTGTTTATCACTGTTAAATGATTTAACATGAACATGTGTCAAACCACCAGTGTTTAGACGTCGGCACGGTTCGGGTTGGTTCGAACCCGAACCGGAACCGCCGATTCTGGTGGTTCCGGTTTCGGTTCCACGCGAACCGTGAACCATTTTTTTATATAAATTAATAGAAAATGAAAAAAAACCCTAAAATCAACAAAGCAATTAAAACTTATTTATATCCAAAATAAACATTTAAATTTTTCCAAATAAAATATAATAGTTAGTAAATAATAAACACAATTACGGAACACATAGTGGTTGATTAATATACAAGCAAATGATGACAAATAAATTTCATTGCACCAGACATTACATATTACTTACACAACAACATGAACACACTAACTACAACAACAACAAATAACTACCCGTAAATCGATTATTTTTTTTTAATTGTCTATACACGCCGAGTCAGAACCTCCGGTTCCGGGTCTGGGATGGATGTTCTCGACCAGGAAGAACCGCTGATTCCTTGCGGAGGAACCGCTAGGACTCGTCAGTTCCGGCGGTTCCTGGATATGGAACCGCAGGAGACGGTTCGGGCGGTTCACGGTTCAGAACCGCCCCGTGATGACCTCTACTAGTGTTTTTTGTCATAGGAACCACATGAGACTCTAAGCCATCCAATAACGTATAAAGCCTAGCGAATAACCTTAATAATGAAAAACAGGCATACTTATACTCATATTGCATGCATTTTTTATTCCATTTATGAATATTATTGTTTGTGAAAACAACAATATCTAGATCATGTCTACAGTGCCATTACTCTTAGCATGACACATTGAGCAAATAAAACACAGTTTCTTAGGATTTCCTATCTGATTTTACCTTTAATAATTAGTTTATCTCTTGATATCCTGCTCTCTTGGGGTTGTAGTTACTTAGAGTCTTAACTTTTTTTCATCTTCCAACTCATGATAGCCAAGATAGGTCGATCCATAACCGTATATGGCCTCAACATTGTAGCCATTACATCAAGATGCTTTCTCGTAATTTCTCAACCTACTTAAATGGTGGTTCTATAACCACATCATACACTAGAAGTAAATGTTCTATCCCTCTACATAGTGCAATATCGGAACCCACTTTAGTGACCATTACAAATCAATTTATGACCCATGTGCCATAAATCACATTAAAAGACTAGGTGCTTTTGTGTTTACAACCCAATTTAATTACTTTATGGGAACTTTCCATCCCCTTTCATAGCCTACATAGGTTGGTCCATAACATGACTACACATTAGAAGTATGCATGCTACGAACTTTCAATCCTCTTTTATAGCCTACATAGGTTGGTCTATAATGTGACCACACATTAAAAGTATGCATGCTACAACACATATAATTAGCAAGAGTGAGTACAATAAATCTATAAACATAGGCAAGAAAACTATTAAAGATGGGTAACTACAGAAATGCATAAAACATGCATTTAACTCATTTCTTATTACCTATAAGTAATTTAATAACTATTAAGAAATTTACACCAGATCAAGGAGCTCAATCAACTAAAAGTTGTCTAGTACAATCGATTAAACTTCAAGTTTTATCGATTGAAGCAAGCTAAGGTAATGAAGTTTGGTGTCTAATCAAGTTCGATCCATCATCCTCACAGTTTGGGCAACCAAATTATTCTAAGCCCAAAATTTTCTTTTCTATACCAAATTCCTTTAACTAATATGGCGTTTGATGAAACAATTATTCCATCTAATTTTGCTTTTCTAGATTTCTTAGCTTAATCATGCTTAATAAGTCTTTGTTTGGTTTACTACTATTTGACTTAGTAATTGATCCCTATTAATGTTAATCCTTATTGTCCTTGATTATATTCTTGATGTTTCATCTAAGTCCTTATATCAATAAAATCATCAAGAGTCCTTTTCTTTAGCTTTCAAAACCCATTGAGGATATGTTTATGCATTAATCAAGATTTATCATGTTCAAATATACTTTTCAATTTAGATAAGATTATGTACCTTATCAATTTTAGATCATTAATTCATAATCGTAATCCACTTGATCTAGCCAAATCAAAATAGTATTCACCTTACTACACATTAATTCTAACAATTGTTATAAATAAAATTAACCTTGAGGTCGATTAAGAAAAATAGAAATCTTTGCGATGCTTATATTGCTCTTAGACTGAGCCTGCATTAGGGTTATGCCTAAGGGCAGTAGATGGTCAATTGACCATATTGCTCCTATTACCTAATAGCTAATTACATTTATGCCTTCAGATTCTATTGATATTTTTGGACTATTCACGTCCATTTGTTGAAAAATAAACATACAAGGAGAAAGATTCTACCAATTTGATAATTTTGACTGGATTTTTAACATCCTACTTTATTCAATGTAATTTCCTTATTTAGTGCCTTTACATTTATATTATTTCTTTTTTAAATATCTTTATTCATTGTAATTTCCTCAATACTTTTTTTATGATCTCGATTCGGGTTTATTTTATTATTATTTTCTAACATTGCAAGTAAAAGGAAAAAATCGTACCTAAGCTATTTATTTTAACATGTTCTTTTCCGAGCGGGAAATTTCCGATAAATTCTACTTTTGTGGTAAGTTTTCCAGAATCAAACTCTTCATTTCCTGCTCCCATCAAAAGTACAGCAACTGAAAGACATCCCCTGACGGCAAAAATTCCATCTCCATGCAAGTTCCTGATCAGAGACCTGACATCTCAGTGGGATTGTTCCTTTCTATAATTCTCATCACTCACTTCTGGACTCTTATGAGATCATTTGTGTAGCACCACGAACTGATAGGGACAACTTTTAATATATATACTCATTTTCTTTTCACCTGAGTTTTAAGAATAAATCATGAATTACTAGCCGAATTCTATTACCATTTTAAGCTGTAATTTTATCCCTCTATGACCATTACAAACAATTAAATATAGAATAAAACATAAGTCATTGCTAATAATTTTTCATAACTTTCGGAATTTAGCAATTATTTTAGAGTTAATTATGTATTGAATTAGGTTAATGGGAGACAAAGTCACACCTCAAAAGCACACAAAGAAATCTATTCGTATTTAAACAATAATTTGTTGGTATTTATAATTATCCCAATTTTTTTAAAGTTTAAAAGCAATACTATGCTGTGACATCTTTATATATATATACATATATATGTATAACTGCATTTATTTTATCAAATTGTAACCATATAATCTAACATGGTTTCAACCCATGTGAGAGAATATTTTTCCTTTATTTCCTAAGAGTTTCCAATTCCAAACTAAGCTTGATACCTCTTATGGCCACCTTAAGGACAATCACAACCCTTACTCGTAGGAAATAATCAAATTTCAACTTCTAAACAGCCTTTTAGCTGTATCCTAAATGATAATCCTATTATAAATGAGCTATGTAACCTGAAAATATTTTTATGCACACGAAGCCACAAGACACAATGAATCTTAATAAATATATAAATGCAATAAACACATTAATCAACAAAAAGCGATCACACATAACAAAAACTTTGAAAATTTCTTATAAAATCATGATTATGAAAAAATCATACCTGTTAAACCAATTTATCTTCAAATTAGATGTTGAACCCAAATATTTAAAATCAATAGCCCTTTAAAACTTAGTTTTGTTGCATCTCTCTTATCTTTTAAGTGAGAGACATCATATTCGAATCCTTCATCTTTTATCATAATGGAAAAAAAAAAAAAAAATCCTAAGACCTTATATATTGTTTCAAATCTAAAAGTTTTAAGATCTCATGTATAGCATTAAGCGCAAAAAAATTCTAAAATCTCATTATTATCTCACATTAAATCTAAAGATTTCGAAATCTCGCGCGCGTGTGTATATGAATAGTCTATTCATGACGATATATGAATATGAAATTACAGGTAATATTTTCAATAAAATAGCCATTCTGGGGCTTGAAATTACTAAATTATACTTCATTCGGAGTATGAAAGTAACGGATGAGGGATCAAAACCTTTCACATCATCATCGCCATCATTATCATCAATTATGCATGTCCCGTGAGTCAAAAGAAGATGATCCAAACAATACAAAATGGCTTCGTCTACCTAGATCCCACCTTGTCTCTTGTGGCTGTTGACACACATATATATTTATGTCTTTGATTCTACAGCAATGATTAAAGGCATGGTACTGTGTTGCATGTATAGTATATAACCTAGGACTTACTTCGAGGAGTCCTAAAATAATGAGATTTTGATATGTTTATGAAAGGAAGAAAATATAAAAAAATTTAATTCGACAAATTCCAACATTATGGATTACACATTTGAACCTTAGTATTAATTTTTGTTATCTATATTATTATTGCTTCTTCTTTGAATTCCCGATAGAAAAATTAAAAAAAAAAGGGAATTTCAATATAGTTTAATTGTGTAAAATATGAAACATAACCTAAGTATTATATACAGTAATATTCAGGATTGACAGAACTAGTTGCTAGGACTAGGAGCGCCTCGTGGATGTCTTAGGAATTAACGGACGTCCCACACACGGCAGGACTATACAACTACAAACTCGTACATGTTTGGATTATCAAATTTTTATCTGTATCATATCTGTATCAGATTAATAATTATAATTTATCTGTATTATATCAGTATCGATTTAGTTTGATTAGTTTAAGAAAACAATTTTTAGTTTCTTATCAGTTTTATCCTTTTTGACAAATCTCAGTTTGAAAATGATACAAAAATGATACCAGAATAATACCGAGATGATAATGATCTGAATTGCAATGGGACCTCGTTATTTTTTCCTAATGATGCTCGGTTATTTGATTTTTAAAAGTGAGCGTCCAGCTTTTAAGTCCTTTAAGAGCAAGCTTTCAAATTCTATTTGTTATCGATGGCCAAAAAAAATAAATTTCTATTTGTTATCATAACAGATTACAAAAATCACATTAAGTAAAATAATTGCAAATATTATAGAAGGATTGATTGGTTGAAATATAGTTAACATTTGAGTTAACAAAAGCTAAAATGGTTTAAATATTAAAAATGGAATAAAATGATAGTTATAATAACGTATTTTAAATAATTAAAATTCATTATCATTTCTTGTTTTCAATACGTTTCGAATTCTTCATATTTTACTAATTTATAATTTTTATATGAGACAAGATGGTCAAATGAGGGTTAAGAATTATAAACATATCTTTGAAAGATTTTAAAACCTAATGTTCTCATATTGAAAGAGATAAAAGAGATTAAGCACATATTAAAATATATTTGTTGTTGATCAATGTATTGCTCCTTCCAAATCTCAAGAAATATTTTCTATTAAATAAACTCATCCTGAAAAATTAATAGATTTGGAAGGCTTGAAATTTTCGTATTTTGACCAATATATAGTATTTGGGCTTTAAGGTCAGGTTTAAACATCAGTATTAGACTTTATGAGTTATATAATTTATACAATTAGGAAAAAAAATGCATTGACAAAATTAAGATGAAAATGTGTCATTTTTCTTCAAGTAGTTAAAAAAAATTAAAATTAAAAATCCACGTATAACATATAACAATTCTATATCTTTATATTGTCATTCTGTGATTGCGTAGAATATTTAATGCAGAATCATAAATAATTGCTACGGCACTCTAATGATCTAATTTTTTTTTCCCTTTATTATAAAAGAAGATATAAAAACGTGAATTAACCGCTAATAAACTGCAATTAAGCATATCTCATGGACTCTTAATCAAATTCTTTTAGGAAAATGGGAAGTACAAAAACCATACCTTCATAAGAGGACATTCTTTCTCCATCGAGTCTCTAGCTGTCGGGCATTGTGGAAAGAGCAAGACAAGGTGACGATAATTCTGATGCGATGTTTCAATTATCTTTCTCACTGGAGCACCGGGCACATAATAAAGTGGATTCTCTGTTTCCTCTTTAAAAAAATCAAGTTTTCTTCACTGAAAAGTAGTTTTCGATTTCTTCTATTCATGTTTGCTATAAATTAAAGCTTGCTTTTTGTTATTAATAATCTTATTGATGTGATCAAATAGCTTACAAGCCCTTGGAATGGGTACAAAGAAATAAGAAAAAAAATCCTAAGAAATCAAAAAAGAAAGCAAGTAGTTGTGGAACGTAATTATTATGGAAAGTGATTATTTGAAAGTGATTTTATAAATCTCAAATCTGGCATAAAAATTTTATATAAAAATTAAATTTAGTACCTTGAAGCAATC
Source organism: Combretum micranthum (assembly GCA_024138025.1). Taxonomy (NCBI): domain Eukaryota; kingdom Viridiplantae; phylum Streptophyta; class Magnoliopsida; order Myrtales; family Combretaceae; genus Combretum; species Combretum micranthum. Next base: position 43,644 of record JAMXBD010003068.1, on the reverse strand, counting down.
AATTTAATGTCCAATCAAATTTTTTGTGACTACTTTAACTACATTTTTAATATTATTTGCTCTATTTACAAATGCCTGAAGAGGCAACATATGACTAAATTTGGGAAAATGCTAAATTTGGTACTCGAACTTTGGTGAAAAATTCAATTAGGTATTCAAACTTTTAAAAAAGTTCAATTTATTACCTAATTGAACTTTTCATAGTTACATTCGCTATCTCACTTAATAGAGTTAAACTCTATTGCTGACATGGGCATTCAACCCAATCCCGCAATGACATGATGACAAGGCGTTAAAAAAAAATCAGAGTGAGAAATTAGAATGAAATAAAGAAAAGAAGAAAGTTTGACGTCTTACAAATCAGAATCTCTATATATTTTTTTTTTGTGTGGAAATTGTAAGAACATGGTATATATATATAGATAAAACTCATAAATATACAAATGAATAGCTAAAAGAACCGAAAAAAAAAACATAAAGATTGAAACAAATATAACCTTTCATGGATATTTAATTTACGAACTGAGTCAAGATGGAGATGTTAACTAATGGTGCCAGTATGCTATTGCATTGCTGCTCGCTTCAAGGCTTCATCTCGAAGCTTCACATCACTTATGCGACAACATCTGCCTCATTTACCACTATGTTTTTAAGCTTAATTTAATGTTTTAATTCAATTATTAAGCATTAAAAAAAAAAAGAAAGAACCATATGGAATTTCTTTACCTACTATTGGTTATCGTGCTATCATAATGAGATTCAGTAAGCATGTGAAGAGTCATATGTTGGTTATCGAGTGGTTTAATGAGATGATATAATACCAGATGATTTCATGGGACAAGGTCATTGAAATAAATATAAGGCGATGCGTGCAACTGGATTGGTGTTGCGAGTTCATGCACTACAGTATAATTATATGTACGATGGAGTTAGTTGCAGGATTGACACTTAACTTTTACCAAGGTTATCAAACTCGCGATTCTATGTAGAATCGTTGGAGGTATGTAAAATCGGAACGTAGAATCAAAATGTAAATACCTAAGTTTCTATAACCTATAGCTATGAAAAATTATAGATATAATTATAAAATCGTAAAAAACTTGAAATGCATAAAGTATGTAACTAAAAAAAAATTAAGTTCACTTTTTTATGATAACACTTAATTTATAATATAACATACATAAAAAAAGGAAGCCAATATAGTCAAAATTAAGTTATTTTCTATTATTTTGTTTGAAAGAAGTTATACATTGAAGGAAAATAAAAAATTTCAACTTATTTTTAATCCTTAGTTATATAAATTAGATGAATAGGTTTTATAATAAACTTTAGTACTATAATTTGACTTAAATGAATTTTATAAATGTAAAACATGAGACTTGAGGGAGAGAAGGAGAGATGAAAAGTGATAGAATATGTAAAACCAAAATTGAAATACGATAAGGAAGATATATTTTATGTTAATGAGCTTGTAAAACTAAATTATATTTTTCATATTTTAGCCTATTTAACTCAAACAGGTAAAATCGGTAAACTCGGTCAAAAACATAAGTTTCGATCGAGTTTACATGTAAGCTCGATTAAAGTCATAAGAGTCTACAAAAAAACGATTATACTCACGAGTTAACTCGAAAAAGCCTCATAAAATCGTAAACTTATAGAAACGTATGGGTAAAATTGCGATTTCGACAACTATAATTTTTACTCAACAATTCATAAATGACAAATGAAGTCTTCAGCTCTATAAGAACACTTGGCAGCATTATGCATCGAGTATTGATCAAGCTATGCATAAATGCAAACAATGCCCAAAATACTTGAACTCTGTCCAAGAATTTTGATCATGAGGCAAAATGTAATGGGGCTTTAAAAATATAAATATAAATATTATTTATTTATTTGAGCTTGACTCGTAGGTTAAGTGATAAGGCTTGACAAATTTGATTCAATTATTTGGATGATTTGGGGAGATTTGGCTTGGTGGTCTCGGAATAAGGATCGTTGAACTAGTCCACTACATTCAACCTTTTTCAAGCAGGTTCATGCACACAGGAGATGACTATTGGTCTTAACCCATAAAGAGTTCATTCAGGATAACCATGGATTGAGCTTACTCTATCTCCTCCATCAATCACTGAGGTGGTCTAACGATCATTTCCCATGTCAAGTGTCTATAAATACTCAGTCACTCCTCCTCATTTCCAACTTTTGAAGAGAGAAGATAAACAAATATCTATAAATGAGCCTTTATTCAGAAAGATCAAACAAGACAACTCAAGTGATTTCTACTCTAACTACTCAATAACTGTAAGGTTGATGCACGATATCTACTCAAGTTCCCTTGTCATTTGTGTATTTGAGACACTGAGACTACGTCTTCCTCTTTCTCTGTCATTCTCTCCAAGACATCAGTCATCAAGTGTCATCTCCTCAGTAGCACTTCAAAGTCATGTGCTAGGCAGGAGATCCACGTGATGTGCACATAACCACTACAAGGCAAGAACAACCCCTTCCCTCCCCCACAAAACAGTAAAAAAAATTATTACAATCAATGCACATATATTATTTTCCATTCATTCCAAAAATAAAAGTAAAGAGGAAATTGTATGATTATCGATCTAACAAATAAAAATTATACAAATATAAATCATATAAAATTGATTACTAAATTACAAATGTAAAAACGCATCTTTAACATGTAATTCATATATTGGTAAAAAAAAACAGGTATGCAATTCATATGTTTATATGTGAGTCGCATGTCCAAAATGTGATTTATATGTAAATATTACTATGAATCGTATGTTTAAAAAGCAATTTAACGTGAGTCATGTAATTCACATATGAATCGTTATTCCAATATTCAATTTAGCATCGTATATGTTTTACATGAATCACATTTTCAAAATGCATTTATTCCGTAAAATCACAAACCTTGCCTTGAAAATACGATTCTGTGGATAATGACATAATTAAAATTATTTTATTTATATTTTAGTACTTTTTCAAAATATCAGTACTGACGTGTTTTACCCTTAACATTATTATTAGTAATGATAAAAAAAATTCTCGCGGGCTTCCATATGGGTCCCACTTTTGCTACCCCAACTGTCACGTATTCTTCTTCTTCCATCACCCAACAAGCATCATCGTAAAGCACTCTTGCCTTTCACACACACACACACTCTCTCTCTCTTCCCCCTTCTTCTCCCCTTCTATCTCACTCTCTCTCTCTTTCTCTTTCACTTTTCTCTCTCTTACACACTCGCGCACGCTTTTTCTCAATTCCTCGTATACCCATTTTGTGAAATTCTCCCTACAAAACATGGGTCATTGTTAGTTTAGCATCTTGGCATCTCCTTTTGCTTGTCCAAAGAAACTTACACGAAAAAAAGCAAGAACAAAGTGAAAAGAAAGCCAGCAAAAAAAAGGACAGCCCTTTTATCATCAGGTCTAGTTGTTTCCCAATAAACATATTCATGAGATAAGAACTTGGAATTATGGAGTATTGGTCTCTGCATGGTGAATTGGAATAAGAGTAAGATTCATGTTTGACTATGCATTTATGGGGGGCAACTATTACGAACCTGTCGATAGTAGCATCCAGTGCATCATCTGATCATTAAAATTGCTATAGAATCGCAGATGATGCAGTCGATGTGATCCTAGAATGACCTTTGTATGGTCAATGAGAGTTGAGTTGACTATATTCCATATATGATTGCATAATTCTAGGTGAATGTGGAGTTATCTTGTTACTTTGTGGTTTCTTTGAAGATAAGAAGGGATCATTGTTTTTCAAGTTTGGAGACTTTAAGGAAGATTATGAGGAGATAATTGGCTTTTCTTTTGTTGAAGCTTAGGAGTGAAAAAATAGTTCAAGACTAGGATTCCTTGCCCTCTAATGAACTTCAACTTGGTCTTTACAGTCTTGTAAAGATTAAAGTGTTTTTAAATTATCACCTTATATATATAATCAAGGTAGTTAGTTAGTAAATCCATCCTTCTGTTTTGACTCCCTTTCTAGTTTCTTCCTCTCAGCCTGTCAAATTATGGTCGTGCATTTTCGGCATGACGACTCGTAAATTCCTCCCCCCTCCCCTTTGGTGATGTCTTAGCAATTTTTTTTCTTTATTCCTTTAATTAAATTTTCATGTGTAACTTATGTTTCTTAGTTGTCTAGTTGCTTGTTAATCATAGGCTAGCATAGATTTAATTCAATTAATCTGCATGCTTAGTTAGTCACTAGTGTGAACAACACTGGACATGTTTTGTCTGGCTGATGCTGTGCTGATGATATGATTAGGGCCCTTGTGTTTCTTGAACTTAATACTGAATGTGGTTGATATAAATTTCAGAATATTATTCAAACTCTATAAAGTCTGTAGTTAAAAAAGTGCATATGTTCTTAATTTTTGTTTATTCTCTTGATTATCAGGTCTCAAGAGTTCCAGGCACTATACCAGACACTTAAACAGAAGATCATGGCTAAAAGATCGCAAAGACGCCAAGTTCAGCATGAGAAGCATCAGTCAGGATGCATGTGGGGTCTGATAAGTATGCTGGATTTTCGCCGAACTAGATCAAACCAGAAGTTGCTCCCTGACAGAAGGAGCAGAAGCGGCAGGCATAGTGGTAAAACATTCATGTTAGCAATGTCTTTGGTGAATGCCAACAGAATCTTCTACATGTTTAGCAATCACAAGATATAAAATGCTAGGTGTCATACCGGCAATTCTCAATTTGATCTGAGAAGAAATAGCTCTTAGTCCTTAGAAAAGTTTCCTTTTACATATGCCCTTGTTGTCCCCCAACTTCCACATGTCTGAAAAGAATGATCACTGAGGTTTAGGATGGAAAAAATGAAAAAACAAAGGTCTTTGAACAAACGTATGTACTTATTATGGTTTTGCCTTTCCTTTGCGCACTCCATCTTCCCTCAGAGTGAAATCCTGAGTCACAGCATAAAATGTGAAAAATTTTCCAAACGAAGGGATGTCAATTTTCCATTTGTCTCTGCAGGTATTGGACATTCTAAAAGTAAGATGGAATGGAGTGATCTTGAAGATAATCCTCAAAAGTCCAAGGTATGTAAATTCAACTTTACTGCTATGGTGTAGTTTTCAAATAATTTAGGTATCATATACATGTATTGAATAGAATATTGGAGTAAATTATCCTATTCGTATCTTATATATATGTTTCAGGATGATCCTGAGTCCAAGAAAACGGTTCTGAACTCTGCAATTGTAAAGATACTGATGGAAGAAGAGATGGTAAATGAGCAAGGAACGGAACAAAAAATAAGCAGAAGCACATTGGATCCTAAACAGTCCTTAACAGGACTAGAAGGTCAAAGGAAGAAAGACCGCAAAAGAAATAGGAAGAGTTCTTCAAAAAGCTTGGACTTTGAGATTGGTGATCTTAAAGATGCTGAATTCAAGTGCAGTTGCAATGCCAAAATAGAGCAAGATTCTGCAGATAATGTGATGGACATAATGGAAAAATTCTGCCACCGTATTTATGAAACAAGCACCGATTCTGCAAGACATGGTCATAATAACACGGAAGTTCACCAGAAATTAGACTTGGAGCATTCTGCTATTGAGGAAAAACTTTGTCGCGCTGTTAAGGAGCTTTTGAAAAAGCAAATTAACTGCCATGAGGATCTTCTAGAAAATGAAGAAATCCAAGGCTCCAAAGAGCTCAGAAATGTGCTTCAGATTCTAAATTCAGATGATGTCTCTATCTTAGAACTTCTAAGAGATCGGAACTCAGTGTTGGTGAATTACATCCAGAGTTTTCAAGGATCTTGTGTAGAGGGGAACAGGATGTCCAACAACTCCAACCTTTCAGAAAGTAATGAAAGCAATCGTAAACATCGCAACTTTTTTAGAATGAAAACCAAGTCCCAGGAAGCCAAATCAGCAAGAGGGGATGAAGACTCTCAAGCTTATAATAAGATCATCATTTTGAAACCCGGTTTACTTGAAGTGCCAAAGCCTGAAACGCAGACTGGCTTATCCCAATCACCTCAATTGGAATCTGTCAATGGTAAGACCCGGGCAGAGAAAATGCACAACCACTATTTTCTCCATGATCTTAAGAGAAAGTTAAAGAATGTTCTGGGAAAGGATCATACTGGAACAACTGCTGTTAATAGAGTGAAAAGGTTCTCTAGTGGTGGAGAAAATATGAGAAAGAGCTCAACAAATAAAGACCATTTCTACATCGAAAAGGTTGCCAGACCTGCCTATGGTGCAAAAAGAGTGGAGAAGATACCAAAAGCAAGGAATGAAGTAGTTAGTGAAACATCCAGCGATTCAGAGCAGAGATTGTCCAATATCTATATTGAAGCTAAGAAACATTTGGCGGAGATTCTCAGTGACAGTAATGGACAGTCAAATTCTTTGAGAAGCAGGCATCAAAATACCCTGGGGAAGGTTATCTCCAATGGAGAGGTTCACATTTCTCCATTATTGAATCCTAGAAAGGAACAGCAGGAAAGAATGGCAACTATGCAAATGAGATTTTCTGCAGGAGTAGGACATTGGGAGGCTGATAGGACAAGATGTAAGCATATGGAAGGCAGCAAAAATACTTCTCTCGATATACCCTCATGTAGTATTGAAGCAAATTCATCCGAAATTTTCAGTGCTGAACTGAAAAAACTTGATTTGGATCAAGATGTCCTTTATTATCTCCTATCTGATGATGAAGTGAAAAATACTGCAGTTACTACAGACAGGACAGAGTTTGAAGGTACTCTTCTGCATTATATATTATACAGAAAGCAGAAGCGAAATTAAAACACAAATATTTTATTCAAACAATTGAAATTCTTCTTGCTATCCAATTCATTATTTTGCAGATACTTCAAAGGCATTCGGTTTGGCTACTGAGGAGGATTGCGCTATAGTTGAATCTAGTTCTATCCCTTCTGGCTCGTCCAGCATTGAAAATGAGCAACACCAACATCTATCAAATACAGATGGATTTGCAGAATGTCCAGAGAAGGTAAATAGCATTATGATCTGTTATTTTCATGCAACAACTACTACATCATACCAAATTATTGACACAGATCTTTGCCATGATGTGAAGAGGAAAGATAGCATGCATTGAAAAAATTGTCCAAAGTTTACATTAATCTTACTTTTGACTTATGAACCTGCCACGGTGCAATAAAATGCAAATTTTCATGCACAACATTTTATTACAATATCTGCAAGTACACGAGCATATTAGTCACTCTGACGGTTATATCTGTATCTTGTGATTGAATGCAAATGGTAATAGGGTGTAATTAAACCCTAGCCTTGTATCTTAGCATAATTTCATCTGGACAAGAAGTATAAGTTGAGTCTCCCAGTTTCATTTGCATTTTTTATGCTCTTCTACTAGCCGATGCATCAAGTGATGACACTGTCTAAATGCTACCCCAATGTTGTCTGCTACTAATTACAGGATCCTCAAGACATGGAACATCCTTTTTCATCCTCTCCACCATATTCATCAATTTTGAGCTGCATAAATGAACTAGAAATCTCCATTGATAGGCCAGAGCAACCTAGTCCTGTCTCTGTTCTGGAGAGAATATATGCAGAGGATGACACCAGCCCCACAAGAACCTTAGGACAAGCAGGTAAAGCTTTAAAACTATAAGTAACTAAGTTAATTCTACTTGTACCATTGCTATCAAACACACTAGATTAAATTAATACAATCTCTTTCAGATGAAGCTATGATGCAACCTTTGCATATCAAGATTCAAGAAGACGACCTTCCGGCAATAGATCAGGATGGTTATACAAGAAATTGCCTGGAAGATATAGAACAAATTCTGGACTATGTGAATGCACTCTTAGAAGGCTGTGGCTTGGACTGGGATGCACTCTACTTGAATTCACATGTTTCAGAAGAGTTACTTGAACAATCACTAGTCAATGATGTAGACTTCTTTGGTGACAATGTGTACGAGAGAAAGCTTATCTTTGATTGCACTAATGAGGTCCTGTTGGAGATTTGTGAGGGCAATGTAAGCCGATGCCCCCAAGTATCATTTGCAAAACCTGGTATTGTCATGGTTTCAAACACAAAAGAAGTGATGCGTGAAGTATGCAAAGGAGTTTATTGGCATCTCCTGCCCCTGCCTCTGCCACGTACTTTAGAACAGATAGTCAGAAAAGATATGTCCAAGACAGGATCATGGATGGAGCTGAGTTTGGAAACCGAGATTATTGGTTTTGGAATGAGTGATGCTATTCTTGATAAAATGATGGAAGACACTATCTTAAGCTTCATGGGGGAAAGCTCAAACAGTGACTATCCCATCGGTCTGGATGAGTAAAATGGTGGTGCGTGCTATACTCTCTTTATAGTGTAAAAGAAGCTCATGACAAGGATTACTGGAGCACTTATCCTATTGACATGGTCTTTGCCAACTTTGCTGTTGGAATGTTGTAAATATCATCACTTTCCTGTTTGAAGATATTGTAACTCCATGTTGCTTGCTTGAGAAATCCTCCCTTGGCAAACATATAGCAAATCGTCTCCCCTCGGTGGCTGACGCACATACGAGGCAGCAAACCATATCAACTTGGCAGGTACCCTTTACAAGAAAGGCCGGATCCTATCATATAACTGATGAGATACTTATAATGGGTTCTACATCGCTCAAAGAAGGCAGTTGAAGTTTGTACCGCTGCTTGCGGTATATGGCATCATTTCATGGCCTTGTCTTGTTAATGGATGCCCTACCATTCATTTCTTTAACTCGGCTTGATGTGATTGTGATCTTCTTTAGTTAGCTTGCTTAATCTTTTCCCTTGTTTGTATGGCATATGCAGCATTTGCAGGCCTACTCTGTATATTGTTAGTTATTAAGATATAATGAGCGTCTTGTTCAATCTTTCAACAAATAACTGTCCAAGAGATAATTAATCAGCTAATTCAACCAAAAATAAGGAGTACTGGAGTAGCCTAAACACTGTTAATTAAGATATCAAGCCCTACCTTATGTTTGTTTTGAAAAAAGCACTTTGGAATTATTTTCATCAGATAATGTTTATTCATCACCAAATTTCTAACCTAAAATTAAACCACATAAGCATTTGTATGTGTCGTTGGTTCAAAACCAGTAGAAGGTTTTAGAATATTCGAACTTGATCGTGGACTTGAGAAATAAGATCTGAAAAACATAACACCGTTCATGTCCAGCGCGGCCACTCTACTAGTCAGAGAGTACATTCCAAATACCAAAGAAATAATTCAAGAGCATTAAGTGTTACTTGATATGACATACTCGTCTTCAAGCGTATGTGGAGGAGTCCCTAGCAGTTGTGTGGACATCGTCGAGGATGTGGAGTGGTGAAGAGTTGTATGAAATACTTGTCTTCAAGCATATGTGGAGGAGTCTCTGGCAGGTGTCTGGATGTCATGAAAGAGGTGGATGGTGAAGAGTTGAAAATGGTTATTGGAAACGTGGTGTTAAGCTAGGAATCCATGTCTAATTGTTTGATTGCTAAATCACTAACTCAGAGTTACCAAGCTAAAGAAGATATGAATGCTTTCTGTAGATGATTGAATTTCGTTACAAAGGCTTTAAGCCTAATTTTCATTTGGGTTTAACTCTTTGGGCTAATATAACAGAACTTAAAAAGTTAAGCCTAGTTCATTTGTGATGATCATGGGAGTTTTGGCATGGTAGGCTTGGAGTAGGGTCCGTTGGAATTGGCCAATCCAATTCCAACCTTTCTCAAATTAGCTTACACATATTACAATGAATGCCTCAATGGGTCTGAGTCCATAAGGGAACCCACATTCATATCCATAATGAGAGGGACTCATCCTAGCCGTTGGTCGTCTATCTCATCTAACGGACGACATCGACAACTAGATTCTCTATAATACCCATAGTCTTACCTCATTAGGACAAGCGAAAAACCTTGGACAAACACTGTTGTGCTGTCGGATTTCCATTTTTGTGAATCAAGTACTTGACTCACTCAAGAACGCACACGATATTCATGGTATCACGTGTAGTTGATGCTTTTAGCTCCCTCACCTGTCACACGTGTGTTAGAGCCTATTGAGACTGTTCACTTCTCCTCCCTACACGATTCTCTCTTGATCATCCTTGCACGTGTTGTTTCCCTTGGTCACGTGTAGCGCAATAGTCACGCGACATGCACGTGATCGTTGCATCCAAAATCATACCCTCACACGTTTAAGAGCTTAGGATGGGTTAGAACAAGTCGGACTTGGTGTGAGAGCCCATGTCGCATAATTGACCATATCTCATAGTTGATTATCAATAGTATGGCTCTTGTCTCTTTTCCTCTGTCATCTTTTACATTCTCAATTCTCTACAAGTTGTGGACATTTGAAATTTAATTTAACGAAACTACTCTCTCAATTATCTAATTGCCAAAAAATTAAATAACAAAGTTAATCCTTTTTTTTTTCCAGCAGAAAACTACTTTTAGATTTAATATGCATTCACTCTTTTTTTCGTTTTTCTAAATCATTGTAATTTTTAAGACTAAGTTTTTTTTTTTTTTTTCATTATGGATGGTACTTGGAATTTTGTGATCATTCAGACAATTTTGTAATAAATTTATACCATTTTTAAGTGTTTTATTTAATTATTTATAAAATGGTACGGTACACTAAAGTTAATTTTTACAAACTATTTACCCAAATAAAATTGCATGGTGGTATAAGTTGCACCTCCATGTTAACTAACATAATTTTTCAAGAACTTAACGTTAATCAACTTTTCTCTTAGCACAAACGAGGCGGATTATTGAACTTTTGAATTGTCAGAGAGTGCTTCAGGGCATAACTTCTGGAAAACTTTTGGAGGCAAAATCTCCACCAATCATGAAAGTAAATGTCTTCACCCAATAATAATCTAAATTTTGCCCCTATCACTCTATTATCTATCCAAATTAGTATTTTTTAGATATTACTATGATAATTAAGAGTTTGTGACTATTAGGAAAATGAATAAAATATTACTTTTTTAAAAAAATTACGAAAATATCATTGGAAGAAAATATTCTCGATTTTAGGTAATATGGCTCGTCTCTTGAAGAGACAAGGTCATAAGTGCCTGACCCCGTCTCTCTAAGAGACGAGGTCTCATTCTGAGAAGGACCTCGTCTCTTGAAGAGACAAGGTTGCTTCGCATGTGACCTCGTCTCTTCAAGAGACGAGGTCATCGCAATGTAAACGTCGCACCATCTTCTTCTTCCCCATTTCTCCCTTTCGTCGGAACCTTAAATTGTAAGATTTTTTCCGATTTTGGCGGCCCCAATCCTCAAATCGACCTTTAATTGTTCCTCTTTTGGCAATCTCAGAGCTCTCAAGTTGATTATATTGCAATTTCGTGAGTAGGAGGATCAAAAGCGAGAGATCTTGTGCGGAACCACCGACGGCGAACATTGAGGTTGGATTTCCGCGTTTTTTTGTATTTTTTTTCAATCATTCATGCTTACATTGTTAAATGTCGATTGTATGTGTTGTTAGAATATTATTGTTGCGTGATTCCGACGCCGACTTTTTTTTTTCTTCTGTATGTTGTATAGATATATATATGTATAATATTTTCATAAGAAAAAATATTATCCTAAGTAGTTGTTGTTGGATAATTATTTTAGGAATTTTAGTGTGGAAAAAAAAAATAAAAATAACTTCTATTGTCGTTAACAAGGTATATTCAGTACTTTAGCTTTGGTATAGCGCTTTAATATGGCATGACGCTTTAATATGGCATGGAAATTTGCGATGAAAAAATCTAATATTTGTAAGAAACCAGAGTAGCTTAGAAAATTAAATTTGAACTTTGAAAGTGGAGCTGCAGCTTTAGGAACTATGTTAAATATTACGAGGAATGCAATTCAAAGTGTGATTTTGTGAATTTGATGCATTGAAGCTAATTTTGATGAGATGCAGGATTTGTGAGGAAATGGATAAGGCGAAGTTTATACTGTACGCTCATGGTAATATTGTGCAAGGGGATGATGGTTTTGGTTATGATAAGGCCGGTTGATATGTGTTAGTGTTAGTAGGAATTCAACATATGAGCAGATAGTAGAGATTATTTGCAATAGACTAAAAGTAAATAGGTGTACACATCGGTGGAGCTATATCATAGGGTAACTATTAGAGATAGGACGCTATGTTATGATATTATTCCAGTGACCGATGATGATGCGGCACAAGAGTTGGTATACACAGAAGACTCAGTGGCTGTTTATATGCAGATATTGGAAACTGAATTGTCACAGGCACCCGCAGGGGAAATGGGCATTGATACAAATATGGGAGCCAGGGGTTGGTAGACTCAAACTCTACTCCAATTCAGACAATAGGCAGTGCACAAGTGGAAATAGGTAACTTCGAATTTTGTGGACCTACATCGGTAGGTAGTGATGATATAGATGCTGTGCAAGACTCATCGCAAGTGAATCAGTGACAACTATGATGATGATGAAAATGTTAATGTCGAAGTTTTTGACAACAATATGCTTTTGCCTGAGGTACAACGAAGGGAAAATAATTAAGACCGTTTCATTGCTCCTATTGATGTTGATGCAGTAGGGAGCTCAGCGCCAATTCCGTTTTTCAATTCTGAAGTTGGTAGTGCTAACGCAACATATGATGATGAGCAGGAAATGAGTGCTGGGAATTGGAGCTTTAGTGATGAATTCAAGGTCGGGATACGTTTTGAGACCAAAGATCATCTCATATGGGCAGTTAAAATGTGGCACATAACGAACCATTATAATTTTAAGGTAGTAGATTCGGACCCAAGAGCATGGGCAGTGAAATGTACTGATATCCATAGCTGAGGTTGTAAGTGGAGACTCAGAGGCAGTTATAAGAAACATGGTGGGTGGTTTCACATCACTAAATATGAAGGACCTCACACCTGCTTGGATAAAATCACTGGACAGGATCACTATCAGTTGGACTCCACCAGCTTGTCCAGGGCCATAATATTGGAGATCCGCAATTCTCCAGATGTGAGGACGAAGGATCTCCAAATGAATATATTAAAACAGTTCGGGTATAATGTTCATATCAAGAGAATTCGTGAGGCAAAAAGAAAGGCTATTGAGCAGGTGTATGGAAGTTGGGACGCATCTTATGTGGAGCTCCCGCATCTACTTAATGACCAACAATGTATGGTCAGAAGGGGGACCATATACAAAAAGTGGAGTTAAGAGCATATAGATGCACGTGTAACAAGTGGTAGACATACAGAATTCCATGCTCACATGCGATGGCAGTAATGGGCATAATGCACATGGATTGTGTTGCCTACGTAGGATTGTGGTACAGGTGGGACTACCAGCTAAGAGTGTATGGTCGTTCCTTTATTCCTGCAGCCGATAAGGCAGATTGGACTCCTTTGGACTTAGCAAAGTGGCACCCTAAACTAGGACTTATTAGAAAAAGGGGTCAGCCTAGGGAGAAACGATTCCAAAATGAGATAGATATTCAAAAGGGCCCCCGAGGTTATTCATGCGATTGTTGTGGGCAGTAGAGCCATAACATAAGGAGTTGTCCAAATGTGGGATTGGCAAGTAGAGTAGTTACGGGACAGTCGAGTCATAGTGGTAATTCTTTATTCTCATATGTTTTTATTACTGCACTAATGAGTCATGATTTAACGTATGTTTGCTATGCTTGTTTTTAATCAACATATGTCGACAATAACAACATCTCTTTATTTTTCCTTGACAGATGGATCCAGGACCGATTGATAGCTCATTGCTCACTCAGTAGCCTGTACATAGGTCGATTCTAGCCTGGGATGGGCAGGTCAGTTTATTTATATATTTCAGTGATTGCAGATTTGATGGTTGAGGTGATATTGGTTTATAATAAATATGTTAATTTTACCGTAGGAGCATGAGGTATTACGTTGTCGGTGCAGAGAGGCGAGGCTCAAGCGACCAGCTGGCATATCTACAGAGGTTGACGAGCGACTAGTGCCATTCCTGTCTCAGGCAGGGTTCATAGGGGGCCCAGATGCCTTTCATTCAGCTGGATTGGCATCTCCTTACAGCTTTGGTCGAGAGGTGGCGCCCAGAGATGCATACATTCCACATGACCACGGGAGAGTGGTTTGTGACCTTACAGGATGTTGTTGTCCTCACGGGCCTCCCCGTAGATGGATTGGCAGTTACGGGCACGGCTCGGCTGGATTGGCCTGATTTATGCGAGGAGTTGTTAGAACTCTGGCCCGAGCTCGGCATAGACATAGATGGTGGTCGCCTAAAGATGTTGTGGTTGGATAGCCACTTCATCGACCTACCTGATTTTGCTGATGATATGATGATCAGACGCCACGCTAGGGCGTACATTTTGCTGTTGCTTGGGGGATTTATTGTCCCAACAAGTCCTCCAATTATGTCCATCTTATGTACCTCCAGCTGCTCCGAGACTTTGAGAGGGCAGGGCAGCATGCGTGGGGAGCAGCCTGTTTGACTTGGCTATACAGGCAGCTATGCTTGGCTTCCCATGTCGATACGCAAGACATGACAGGACCATTAGTTGTCCTCCATATATGGGTATGGAAGCACTTCCCCCACGTTACCCCCAGTACGTCGACTGCACACATCAGTTACCGCGGGCTGCCCACTCATCAGCATTGGGGTGCGACTTTTGACGTGACCTGTATATCCACCCATCTGCTGATTGAGTACTGCGTTTCTTTTGATCGATAGATGGTGCATTAGGTATGATATCCGTTCCCTCCTATACCTCAATTGATTTCCAATGTCTTGTACTCTTAAATTGCTATAGTACGATCATTTATTTATGTAATAGTTCATTTTTCCTACTTCATCAGGTGGTGTGGGACCCCTATAGTTCCATCTTACCCTTCCTACCTTCATACTGCCTAGCGGGTAGCGATGTTTGGCCTGCACAGGTCCCATTGGTTTGCTTCTACTTAGTCGAGCACTACTATCCTGACAAAGTGCTTAGACAGTTTGGTGGCTTCCAGGGGATCTAGCCCCCTCTGCCGACATGAGACCCCTCCATGAGATTGAGATGAGAGGACGTTCCGAGTGCAACTGGCAAATCGAGCATGCCAGGTGGATAGCTGAGTGGGATGCTCAGCGTGATTGTGTAGTTGAGCTGCCAGATTTACCTGTTGGGACGTCTGATGATTACTTCCAGTGGTATCATGCAATCACCCGATGCTGGATCAGTTGCACGGGAGCTATCATACGATACATGGTAAGATCACTGTCTCTGGAAGCTTTATATGGACTTGTACTGACTTGACAGCTATTCACCGATATACATTTTTGCTATTACTCGCAGACTGATTTCATTTATAGCGTCCCAGACATGCCCCCAGAGCTTACTCCATCCACTGCACGAGATGTCTGTCGTGTAATGGAAGAGTTTATGGAGTTGAATTTTAATGATCCAGTGCCACCAGCTCCACCATCAGCAGCAGCTCAAGGTGACCTACAATCTCAAACCGTATAAAGACGACATCCTCCTAGAGAGAGGCGTGGGCAGGGACGGGGACAGGGTCGGGATCGGGGGCGAGCTCGTGCACCAGGTATACAGATCAGAGATGAGCCTGAGCCATCCGATCTACCTTCACTTGATGAGCCTAGTCCTTCCTAACTCATTCATGACGAGGCTGGCCCGTCATCCACATCTTACGATATGGGGGACACCCCCCATGCCAAACCCGTTATACACTGAGTTTCATACTCCCTTGGCTCTACAGAAGAGGCGACCATCGCCATCACATGATATGGGGGAGGGCCTCACATAGGTCGAGCCAGACCCTGTCCCATTCTATCAGTACAGTGCTGCTACTGGAGATGAGGCTACTGCAATTACAGAGATTAATCCATCTACACAGCATCCTGATCTACGTTCCCCATTACCCAGGACGTATGTGAGGTGGGAGAGGCCGAGGACGAGGGAGGCAGGACACACAGCAGGAGCAGTAGTAGAGGATAGATTTTCTTATTTTAATTGTTGCATATAGCTTCTTACTTTTTTGTATTATTGTTGTATGTAGATTGTACTCCTTTTCTCTTGTACACTTTATGAGAACAATCAATCAGCATTTTATTTTATTTTATTTCATATTATGTGTTACGAGTCTACAAATTCTCATATTTTGATTGTACTGTGCTGAGAAAGTATCACAATACTTATGTGATTGAATGATTGGGATTGAGAATGTGTGTTTACGCGGATTAGTATTATAACTGTGTTGTATTTGGATTTGGGTTTGGAAATACTACAGTTTCTTTGTCGTTTAACCACGGTTGAGCATAGTTAATGGCTTGTATAGATGTTTATATTTGTATTTGACAGGTTTTATATGTAATTTTTTGGTTTCTCAAGTAATAAAGTCATGTTTGTAGAGGTGGAGCCTGACCTCGTTTCTTGAAGAGACGAGATCACATGCGGTGCAACCTCGTCTTTTCGAGAGACGAGGTCCTTATCAAAATGAGACCTCGTCTTTTGGAGAGGCGAGGTCAGGCACTTATGACCTCGTCCCTTCAAGAGATGATACCATATTGCCTAAAATCAAGAATATTTTCTTCCCGATGGCATTTTCGTAATTTTTTTTTAAAAAAGTAATATTTTATTCCTTTTCCCGTGACTATTACTATCTTTTAGAATAGAAGTTAAGATGGCCAAAAAATGTCAATTATAAATAGGAACGAATTCCCATGCTTTAAAAAAAGAAAATCCCTTTCCTTATTTCCAATTCATATTTCACTTGACTATTACTCATTGCACCTGACGTCAGCCATTATAGTCGTGTTCCGCCACCATTTACCATTAAAAATCACTAAAACATACAACCTTTCTAAGATTATGTGGACTTGTGGTCCAGCCTCTTAAAATCCGCTATTTCTAGCTTGTGAATGCATTACTGGGTTGGCGAACCTCTTTGTTTTTCCAGTCTTTTTCAAAACTAGCAGTCACATAAATAATAATAGAGAGAGATTCAAAATCGACTTTTCGTACAAATGCATAGTGAATATTAAACCTTAAAACTCAAAAGTTTGTAATGTGGTAAATAATTATTAGAAATTATGCCACTTGGAACGATATTGCGTGAATAATGGCAGAAGTCAGCAACATTTAAACTTATAAAGTTGGATAATTCTAGGGTCCGTTGATTTTTTTCAAACAGAAATATGAGACCTTGTAATTGAAATCAAAATACTTCAGGTATCAGATAATTTACAAAGATGAAAAAGACAAGCAATGACATTGCACGTTAATGAGTCACCTATGTCTCCTCTTATTTGTTGAATGACCCATTAAGGGTACTGCTTTCTTCTTTGCAAAAGCACTTGTTCTGCTCTCTGGCTCATCATCGCTCCCAACATCTTCATGGGTCTCTCCAGAGGTTATGTTTAACTGCTCCTCAGTCTCTGCAGCTTTCCTCTTTGCTGCCTGCAGGTTGGAATACAATTTTCTTTCAACAGGGTCATTAAGCTGTCTAGGCCTTATTGGCTGTCGCGAAACTTTTGCACCTAAACCCAGCCTACAAATAGAAACAAAAGAAGTCCCTTATGAGTTTTTCGCCAATGAATTTTTTAAGATGCTAGTCCATGTAATACTTACTTGGGAGGCCGACCCACTGACATGTCTTCAGTTGGTTCGTCCTCTAAAACTTTACTCATATTACCAACCCATTGCTCAGCCTGCATAGAAGAAAATTTGCAATAAATAACATATATTCCAAGACTTGAGTGCTAACAAGTAACAAGAGGAATTATTACACAATTTAAACTTTGATTGAATGATATGGTAACACAGATTATCATAAGATGAACCAAACCCAAATTAATGTATTCTCAAAATATTGAGAAGGTTTCTAATTTATAACCCTCATAAACAGAGAGAATTTCAAAGTGCTGCAAATAATAATAGAAGCAATGGGGATGGAGCTAACATCATCCATATGGAGAGACCTGGATACTTTCTTCAGAGGTAGCCAAATAAACAGCAGGAATCGATTGTGGCCAAAGGCCCAAACTAGAAAGGTTCAAAAACCCATCTTAAGCGATGCAAGAAAGAGGGATGGACATCCAGTAACACTGATGGGATTTTGTTGTCTGTTTACCACTTGACGCTAAGCAACAAGACAAGTGGAGAAGAATGGATGGCCTTCCATTAAATTGGCTTGTAAAGTTACTTTAGCTAATTAGTTCAGATTTAAGGAGTCTCATCCAAAATAACCTCTAGGAGACCAAGATCTCAGGAAGCTCATTTGCTCGAGAATGGCATTGAGAACTCTTTTGGCAACATCTAACCTAAAGCCAAAAAAAATTTCAATCGGACAAACATGCCTAGTATCATGCAGCCTTTGGAATTCCTATTGATAAGAATTTGATATGCAAAGCCATCGCAGGAGCTGCCAGTCCCCCTGAGGATGATGACATTGAAACTTCTTTTGGAGCGATCACGCACTCAGTCGAAGCTAGCAAATATTCAAGGAAAGTACCACAAGAAACTTTAACCATTAATAATTGCATTAGTGCTATGACGCTAAACCTTTAACAGATAGGACCGCTTTGGATCTTGAATTAGCAAAAGAATGTAGATGGTGCCGCAATCACGTCTACTTCAGATACTAGTATGGAAATAGTACAAAGATAATTCTGTGTCTAGCAGTTATTGATAAGTCATTAGGTGCATCAAATAACGTGTTTGCTAATTGGATCATTCACATTTCTCTATAGCTTATATACAACAAGTAACTCTTCCTCATTATTCTGAAGTCACCTTGTACAGTTAGTGTGATATTTTCTCCTTGTATTATAACTACAGAACTTAATGGAACTGGGAAAGAGATGTCCTCCATTTCCTATGGCATTTTTAATATAGTTAGACAATTTCAGAATCGATATTCCTCGTAAGTCCTTTTTTTTTTTTGGGGTAATATTCCAGTAGTTGCAATTTCTCATTCTCACTCTTGGACCATCAATAAGTACACAAAAAATAACGAGTTAAAAATTTAAGAGAAGGGTTCCACAGAATCCATCAAACAAGGTCTAAAAGTTAACAATTTGACGCAATGAAAATGTAATGACACAAGAGATCACTGAATAAACTAATAGTACATAATATTTATCAGGAATTGACTTCTTAACCAATTCAGTAATGATAAGACAGGGGACTGAGGGAAAATTTCATCACGGACAAGTGCAGTTCATTAAATATTCACATGTCACAGGTTAATTCCAGGAAGATATCACTCAATTGAGGGATTTCCTCATAGCAACTACATACAGGACATTATGGCTACTCCAACCAAATGGTGACTGATAAAATCAACCACCAGAAAGCCTCCATTAGAATAAGAAAATGATGCAATAAATATGGAACAGGTCTAATAGGCAATCAGTTCTATGATTTCATGCACCATTTCATCCTTCACTCCTGTTCACTTTCAATTTGGCTATGCACTCACTCTGGCTTTCTCTTCCCTCCAAAAGAACTGATATTTATTCCACTCGCTAAACATCACAGTCACCCACCATGACAGGTGTGGGATCAAGTTTTATATTGCCATTTTCTGTTCCACTGCTATGCGCAGTCACTAACAATAATTAGCATCTCAACATAAATTGACAGATTTCTACATGGTGCCATGCCATGACCTTCAGTAAAAGAGACTAACCTATTGTGTGCGGCTCAGAAGTGAAATTTTTATAAAAATAGAAATATCCCACATTTTATTGAATGTGGAACATGAGATGAGTAAATACATGGCCCTTGAAACTTTGCATCTACTTATTTTCCTTGCCATGCTTGTTGGTGATAGTGCATCTAATTTTGAGTCTTTGCACATATGTGATCATTCTACTTATAATTATTTGATGAACAAATAAGACCTCCCACTGCCAATAAACAATCAATATAAAGACCTCCAAATGCACCTTAAGAATCATGTTTATTAAAATTACAAGTTAACTGTACAATTATATTAATTTGAGATTTTATAAGTTCTTTTAATCAAAATGAATGCAAATTTGTTTAGATGCAAGGTTTAGGTAGAATTATGTGTTTAAGTGTACGATTCTAGAAATCTACGGTTTTACCCGTTTTACACCATTTTGTATAATTCTACTAATTCTATACATTTCGGTGTATGGCAAAATCATGAGTGTGAGAACCATTTCCTGATTTCCACCATACAAGCAAGATGTAATTGATTTCTTCAGTGGCAATTCAGCTGCGCGAGCCATACCAGCAAAGTTAGGGTATTTTCCAGTGACAAGAGATGGATTTAAGAAAAATTATAAATTCCAACAAGATTTGATAGGATTTGAGAAGTGAATGGACAGCCCATGCCCACCAGCATTCCATAGCCAGTAACAACCAGTGAAATCTAAAATAATTTTAGCAGCATCTGTTGACAGATGCATATTGCACGTGATTTGATTGTTATTTTACAGTTTAAATACTCTTTTCAATTAGGTAAGCTTAGAATGATTAATAGCCAGCTGATTCGCATAACCTATTTGTCTGATACTTAGCCCACATAAGAAGAAAAAGTTGGCGCAAAAAGGGGGAAAAAGATAGATGAAGACAGGAAATAGTACTTTCTATTCCAAAGTAATATGCGGCATCCATTGTTTCTGCAAATATTAATCCACAGCACAGGAAAACTAATACTAAAGTAAGAGATCATACCAATTTCAAAGCCCTGTCTGATGTAATAATCTGGGGAAGAGAAGATTTCTGCTCTTTCTCTTTGCTCATTGTGCCCTTCTTCAGCAGCCCACTAATGGATTCGAGTAAGTAACTTAACTTCCGGGAAATTTTGATGACTGCCAAATTATTTTATTTTCTCTAATGAAACTAATTAACAAAGGAAAATTACAACATTTCAGGTGTTGAATTTGATACTAATTAGTTAATTAAAAAAATGCTTAAGATAAAAAAATTTGGCCCCATTGTAAATTTTGCTCTTTAATACTTGGAAGTAATACTTGGAATATCAAAATTAAGGAATATACAACCAGAAATTGGCAATGCATGGTCCTGTCTATACAGCTTTAATTACTCTAAATTTTGGCTTCCATACCTAAAAAACAAAAATTTCCAGAATCTGGATAAACCACCGTCCACGGCTCCGACTCAGCATTAAAATTGTAAAACCGATTAATAAACCCATACTCTCGAGATTTCACAGCTATAAAGAGTAAACTACTACAAATACGTGTGTGTATATATGTATGTGTATGACAATCCAAGAAGCTTTCCGCTAAACAAAGCACACCCATAGTTTCGTCTCGTCTAGGAATTCTGTCAAACACTTTTTATGCACAAAAGCAAACTGCAACGATTGAAGATAAAGAAGTAAAGGAGAACTCACCTCCATTCCACACCTTTTGGAAAAAGCCGGCTATTTTTTGCCGAGAAACAAGGTGAGACACCCTAAAAGCATTCAAAAATTCTGTGCCCTAGTTAGATCCTTCAGTTGTCTTATTGTTATCTTTTCTGGTAGGACCGTTATCTCATCCATATTTGCATGTTACTACCATAAGATTAGTATTTAGTATGGTTAAACTATTATTGAGTAAAAATATATTTTTAATTTATATCTGTTCTGTAAGTAAACAGTAGAATATTTCATCTATTTCCATTTTCATATTTTGTTAATAGAAAAAATTGAAAGTATAAAATAGAATTATATCAACCCATTTACCTATTTTATTTTTAAGGAATAGAATAATTGTTTCTAGGATTCAACATGTTACCTTATTTATTTGTATAAATAAACTAAATATAACTATTATTGATAATCTTTATATTCCTTTTGCAGATAGATTGTATGGTTTTTTTATTACATCTTTGTTCCCTCTCATATTATAATAAACTTTGAAACGATGTTATTATTTTATCCCTTGTAATTTTAGTCATTTAAAAATACTCATAATAGTATACAAAACCTTCTTGTTTATTACATACGTATAAAAGTTATATAAGATATGTAAGTTACATATATAATGTATGTAAAGATCCGGACTCACCCCTATATTTAAAATAGGTGAATCCAGATCTCCAACCACATATAACCTGCAATGTTATATGTAAGGCTGACTGTCAGGATCAGTTTGGATATTTGTTTATCTAAATCTCTTATAAAAACAAAATTGAAAACTATTAATTCTTAAAACATTTTAGAAAAACGTAACATTTACTTCACATTTACATATAAGATATAAATCTACTACAGACATATATACATATAGATATTACAGACAAAGGCTTATAAACAAGCTATAAGCAAAAATACATAAGTTTCACAAAAAATATATATATATATACTATCATAACTATTACATATGTCCTAAGAAAATTTTGTTGGTCCCAAATAATAATCAAGAAGGGGGGTTGAATTGATTATTACAAATTTTTGCCTTTAAAAATTAATCCCCTTTCAATTTTGAAAAACGAGAACAATATATCAATATAACAAATATGAAAATAAATTGCGTAAAATTAAAAAGATAGAGAGAAGAAGATCAGGCAGTGATTTATAGTGGTTCCGTCTTGTGCGTCAGTCCACTCTTCCAGCTCCGAGCCAGGGACCCGGTTATCCTACTGGTTTTGTTCCATTATATCCAATAAGAACAAATTACAAGCTTGTACAATTCTCTCTGCTTGATTTTCACAGCTATCCTCTAGCCACAATCGATCTACAGAATCTAAACTTGTAACTTAACTATCAAAAGAGAAGGCAACAACAAATTCCTTCTATCCAAAATAAAATATCTAAATCTGAAGCGTGGAGAATTAATATTCGTGTGGGAATAGGATTCGAATACAAATCCCTTAATAATACTCGAATTCAAGTATCTGTAATAGTGTTTGTAATATATGAACGTATTTATCTTAGTATAATGGTGGGATACTTATACAGTTCAGTATCCTGCTCATGCCTTAAGCATGTTGACAGCTCAGGAGAATATACTAAGATCTTAACAAACTATGGTAACAAACATATTGAAATAAAACAGAAATAACAAACAACAATAACAATCACCGGTCCAACCAATGGGTTAAGCCCACTAGCATGTCCTTGTTAACCCAGTCCATGAATAGCCCAGCCCATGAATAGCCCAGCCACAAACCGAGTTAGGCTCCTTCCTGACTCCCACTTGTTCCACTCGTGCGTAGGACAGAAGACAACTCCAGCGTGTGTTCCCTGTCCCTCTTTCCCCAAACCCTAATCTCAACTTCTAGTTGGCTGTGTGGTGTTCTTTAATGGTGGAATTTACCCGCAAATCAGCTTCCTCCCCTTCAAACATCCTTGTCCACAAGGAGTGATTCGGGAACCGTAGCTGCATGTCCGACAGAAATTCCCAAGTCGCGTCTGATGGCGCTCGATTCTTCTACAAGATAAGCACTTGGGTTTCTGCCTTTGATCCTCTTTTAACCATTCTTCTGTCTAGGATAGTTTGTGGATCTAATTCCTCCCTTGTTGTAATTGCAGGTACAGTGGGTGGCTTGCGTGGAGGAACTCCGTGGAACTTCTTGAGCTGAGAAACATGGAATGTGGGGTGGATCTCGGCATGCTCCGGCAAATCCAATCGGTAAGCCACCTCACCAATCTTGTCTAAAATTTTGAACGGTCCAGTATACTTAGGGTTTAATTTGTGTTCGTTCGATTTCCTAAGTGAATGTTGTCTGTACGGCTACAACTTAAGTAGTACTAGATCTCCAAGCTAGAATACTCTATCAGATCTCTTCTGATCTGCCAGCTGCTTCATGCGATGTTGAGCTCGCTTGAGGTGGAACCTGAGTAGTCTACGTGTGTCCTCTCTGTTAGTTAGGATTCTGTCCACAGAGTCGTTCCTGGAGTCCACAGAGTCGTTCCTGGAGTCCCCAGGCACATATGGCAAGTGTATAGGAGGAGGATAGCCATACAGTGTCTGGAATGGGGTGGTATGTGCGCTAGTGTGATAATTAGTGTTGTACCACCATTCCGCTAACGACAGAAATTGGGTCCATCTTTTGGGTTCGTCACTGGTCATGCACCTTAAGTAGGTTCCTAGGCATCGATTAACAACCTCAGTTTGGCCATCCGTCTGGGGATGGTATGCTGTGGACATGTTAAATCCTACCCCTGTAGCTTGAAGAATTCCTGCCAGAAGGAACTGATAAAAATGGGGTCCCTATCACTAGTTATGACTTCAGGAAGGCCATGCAATTTGTAGATGTAGTCTAAGTATACTTGAGCTATCATGGCAGCAGTGTAAGGATGAGCAATTGCTACAAAATGAGCATATTTGCTTAACCTATCCACCACTACTAGGATTACTTCCTTACCATTGGATTTAGGAAGTCCCTCAATGAAATCCAAACTAATTTCTTGCCAGCATTCTTTAGGGATTTCCAGCGGTTGCAGTAGGCCAGGACTTGAGACATTTTCAAACTTGTGCTTTTGGCACACATTACAATCTCGAACAAACTGTCTCACCTCCCTCTCCATTTTAGGCCAGTAGAAGACTGACATTAGTCTCTTGAGGGTAGCTTGGGAACCTGAATGCCCACCCAATGGACCACCATGGAAGTGATGTAGTAGGGTGTTCCGTAGTTCTTGAGATGGACCAACTACAACTCTCCCTTTTCTCCTTAGCATTCCCTGGTTCCAAGTGAACTGTCCAGCTGATTCTCCCTTTTCCAGCTTAGTTATAAGGGCACTGTAACCCCCTGGTAACCCCCAGCTGTCTTGTATTTGCTGTAAGAACATTGGTAGAACAGTGGTATGATGAAGGTGCATCATCTCAGTTGTAGGGGCTCGAGATAAGGCATCAGCTGCCCCATTAGATGTGCCACTCTTATACTCTATATGGTAGTCTAACCCCAAGAGCTTGTGAGCCACTTTTGCTGGGTTGGAGTAACCAAACGTTGCTCCAATATATTTTAAGCTTTGATGATCTGCGTATCACAAAGCGTCTACCCAACAAGTAATGCCTCCATTTCTCTATTGCATGCACCACAGCAAGCAATTCCTTCTCATAGACTGATAAACCCTTGTGTTTGGTGCTAGTGGTTTACTGAGGTAGGCAATTGGGTGTTTATCTTGCATAAGAAGCCCCAATACCCTCACCACTAGCATCTGTCTCTACAATAAATTCTTTTGAATAATCAGGAAGCTGCAATACTGGGGAATGCATCAAGGCATTTTTCAGTTGGTCAAAGGCCAATTGTGCTGTATCATCCAAGTAAATTGGTTCTTCTTCAAGAGTTGGTCAATGGTCTGGCAATGAGACCAAAGTCTTTAATGAACCTTCGGTAATACCCTGCTAACCCCAAAAACCTCTAAGTTGTTTCACATTTCTTGGATGGGGCCATTCACTGATGGCTCGTATTTTCTTAGGGTCAGTAGCTACCCTTGTGGAGTGATGATATGACCCAAATACTCAATACTTGAAACCCCAAAGACGCATTTACTTCTTTTCAGACATAACTTCTCCTTGCTCAGTACTTCGAATACCTTCTGTAGATGTTCTGTGTGCTTGTCCATATCATGACTATACACTAGTATGTCATCGAAGAAAACCAGCACAAACTTCCTTAAAAAAGGTTTGAATATTTGGTTCATGAGAGCTTGAAAGGTGGAAGGAGCATTAGTTAACCCAAAAGGCATAACTAAGAACTCATAATGCCCTTCATGTGTTCTAAATGCTGTCTTATACACATCATTGGGATTCATCAAGATCTGATGGTAACCCGACCTCAAGTCTAGCTTGCTGAAATATTTGGCCCCACATAATTCATCAAACAGATCCTCAATAATTGGAATTGGGAATCTATCTTTAATAGTGCTCTTGTTCAACTCCCTATAATCCACACACATTCTCCAGGTGTTGTCCTTCTTTTTTACCAACACCACTGGAGATGCAAATGGGCTATGACTAGGTTGGATAATTCCACTAGTCAACATTTCCCTTACCATTTCCTCTAGGACAGTTTTCTGTAAAGAGGAGTGTCGGTAAGGCCGAAGGTTAACCGGTCTGCTACCTTCTTGAAGGTGTATCCTATGATTCAAGGATCTCTCTGGTGGTAAGGAGTTTGGCTCTTCAAATATAGCATGGTAATCTTCCAATAAGGCCATCAACCTGGGATGAACTCTGTCACTAGGACTTTCCTCTTCATCTTTTCCAGTAGCTTTGATGACCCAACATTGTATCTCAAGAGTAGGATGATTTTGGGTCATCAATTGTGCTAGTTTGCTTCCAGCAATGTCATTCAGGGATTCCTGTTTCCTACTCAATGTACAGCTTTTTCCTTCCCACATGAACTCCATAACCATGTCCTGGAAGTTCCAGTTGATGTGCCCTATTGTTGTAAGCCAGGGCATTCCTAAGATGAGATCATAGGAAGATAAAGGAAGGACATAGAAGGATGCCCTGAATGTTACTCCTTGCATCTGCCATTGGAAATCTGCCACTTGATGTTTGCTGTTTAGTTGTGTTCCATCAGCTAAGGTGATCCTTATAGGAACAATTTCTTCAATGATGCATTTAGTAGCCTTAACTAAATCTTCATTGATAAAATTGGCTGAGCTTCTAGTATCTATCAGTATGTTTAGTTTCTTTCTCTTATAGAAACCTTGGATCAATATACTGTTATTGGAATCTACCATCGGATTCCCAACTGCACAGAGTGTCAACTTTGTCATGTCTTCTTCCAAATCAGCCACCCCTTCATCTATACTCATTTCAGTATCTCCTTGATCATCTCCTTCAATTACCAACATGTTCAATCTCTTGCTTTTACATCTATGTCCTGGTGCAAAGGGTTCATCGCACCAAAAACAGATTCGTTTTTTCCTTTTTTCTTCCAGTTCCTCAAGGGTCATTCGTTTGGTTGTTCTTGGGTTGGAAATAGTGTTTGGTTTAGGGTAAGTGTTTGAGGCTTGGGAAGTGGAACCAGTGTGAGGTGGTCGTGTATGGGTGTGAGTTTGAACTCTGGAATTGTGAGGGTTAGAAGTTAAGGCATTGGAAGGTTGTGAATGGTAAGGGTGTGTGTAAGTGCTGTATGTGGTGGCTTGGCTTTTTGTGGTTCTAAGGTTGCTTCTAGTCGATAGGGTGGTAGCTTCTTGTAACTTAGCAAGAGTGAATGCTTGATGGAGGGTGTTAGGCTGGAACATGCGAATTGGGAACTGTATGTCAGGCCTTAACCCGCTGAGGAAACAGCTAATTAAGTGCGTTTCAGGCAATTGCACTTGTGGTGATAAGTGCATAAACTCATCTAAGTAATCTTGTAATGATCCTGTCTGTTGTAGTTCTTTAAGGTCAGCCATGGGGTCTTCAAAAATTTTTCATTAAATCTAGCTTGAAGAGCTTTAGTAAGTTCTTCCCATGTCATTGGGTAAACCTCAGTTCTAGATTTAGAATAAGCAATGTACCATTCATATGGTTTATCTTCAAGATACATAGAAGCAATGCTCACCTTAAGATGCTCAGGGGTTCCATCCAAGCAAAGAACTGTTCGGCTCTCAACTGCCAATTTCTGAAATTTTCTCCATTAAAAATTGGAAAGTCTAGTTTAGTTCCTCTCATTGGTAATTGATATTCTCCATTAATGTGGTTGGTGCAAGTTCTGCCGGAGCGGTAGGCTGCTTCTTCCCCTGAAATCCAACACTCGAAGGGCATCCAATGCTCGCCACATTACATTGCAGCTGCTGCTTGATTTCTTCAAGTGCTTGACCCTGTTGATCGAGAACTGTCTGTTGTGTTTTAAGTGTGTCAGCAAACATCTTAATACACCCATCATTTTTCTCAGCCTTATCCACCATGGCACGCACAGCGTCTTCCAACTTCTTGACATCACGCTGCTCACCACCCATGTTGCAGAAGGCTCTGATACCAGATGAAGCGTGGAGAATTAATATTCGTGTGGGAATAGGATTCGAATACAAATCCCTTAATAATACTCGAATTCAAGTATCTGTAATAGTGTTTGTAATATATGAACGTATTTGTCTTAGTACAGTGGTGGGATACTTATACAGTTCAGTATCCTGCTCATGCCTTAAGCATGTTGACATCTCAGGAGAATATACTAAGATCTTAACAAACTATGGTAACAAACATATTGAAATAAAACAGAAATAACAAACAACAATAACAATCACCGGTCCAACCAATGGGTAAGCCCACTAGCATGTCCTTGTTAAACCAGTCCATGAATAGCCCAGCCCATGAATAGCCCAGCCACAAACCGAGTTAGGCTCCTTCCTGACTCCCACTTGTTCCACTCGTGCGTAGGACAGAAGACAACTCCAGCGTGTGTTCCCTGTCCCTCTTTCCCTAAACCCTAATCTCAACTTCTAGTTGGCTGTGTGGTGTTCTTTAATGGTGGAATTTACCCGCATATCAAAATCACAAAGCTAAAGAATGAAAGCTAAGAGATCAGCTCGCTTGTTGAACCGTAAGAAGAAATGATGAATATTCAAGGCAAAATGAAACTTCTAGATTTTGTTCTATATAAGCTTCTGGTTCTTTTCTTTTGGTGAATACTAGAGAAATTTTGTTTGCTGCGTGAAACATAACCGATTGCTCTCTTTTCTCTATCTTCCTTAAGTTATATCATACTTCATTTAACATTCAGAAGATAAGAATGCGATCCCAAGAATCTCGGTATGAAAATATTTTGAACTCTATCTTGATTTGAAATTTGAATATCATGCAACTTGTTCCAACGGTTTGATGATAGACGTGTCCAGTTTCTGCTTGTTCTTGTGATTTAATTCGAATAGGAAATGACTGTAACTAAATGGATAAACTTATCTTGATCTTTGTAAGCGTATGTCTTGAACAATTCAAACCAGTCTACTGTGGATAAGCCTTGAAGATGGTTACGGATATTTTTCTTCCCGTCGTGATCTTAATCCGTTTTGAATGCACTTGGAATGAGGATAATGTCTGCTTGATTTTCGTGATTCATCATAATCTTGTTTGTTTCTGCTTGAAAATCTTCATGACGTTGTTCTGCTTAAAGATCTTTTGAAAATATTCATTGCTAATATCTCGGACTCCATCGTGATCTTCATTTGTTATCTTATTTGAAGATAATGTTTTTCTTATTCTGATTTCCTTAGTAATATTCGTGTTTAAAAGATACATAAATTCGTCCTTATAAAAGAAGAAGTATGTTAGAACGAATAACTACTTGTCTTGAAACAAATCCCATAACTTCTGCTTTTGTCTCTGAAGAAAGCATTTTTGTTGATGAGAGAGAAACTGAAAATCATTTAAATCCTCTAGGATACAATCCGACTTTAGTGGAATTAAATAAGTATATTATCTAAATATACTTATTATCTCAGAGCTAGGCCTTCAAAAAACGTGATTGTACTGATCTAAAATACTGTATGTTTTATTGGATAAGATGAACAGTAAATATTCCAATCCAGAAATGCTTATTCAAAGTTATTGTAAAGGTTCTATAAAAACTTCTGTATTTTGGAAAAATCTTTATCCCTTAACCAAATTTCTGAAAAACATTATGTGTTCCTTATCTTGTAATAAATTCTTGTAATACTTATTTAAAGCTTGTTTAGAACCAAAACATCAAAAATTCAAAATCATTCAACTCGTATATTTATTTATCAATATTCAACAATATTAAGTGAAAAGTTCTGTATATAATTCTGCACACTAATAAAATAGTTAGTTCCTTGAGTATTTTGTTATCATCAAAATTTTAGATAATAGAGAATCAACAAACGTCAAACTAGTCTATTACAAAAGGTTTCCATCAAGCCAAGGTCATACTCCTAGTCTTCCCAATCATTTAGGAAATCCTCAAAATCCATTCCGTACCCTATACTGGTGTAGAACTCATCATGGTCATCAATACTTGAAATAGATACAATATGAGCCAAAGGCCCAATACACAAGTAACGAAAACAAAGTCGAGTGGCATACAAACTTTACTATATGCAAATGCAACAACCATTAAGTTATTAGAAAATCTTTAGTTAGCCAAATAACATTAGTGTATTTAAACTCCGGACAACAAGGATATCTAGGGGTCCTTAGTAACGATCTCAATGCTTAAGGGGTTAATATAAGTTGTTCGAGGACTTAAATCCCCTAGATGATATATCAATAAACGAAAAAAGTAGCTTCCTCTAGAGTTTTCAGCCGTTTCACAACTTTACTTAACTTAATCCATAATATCACCTAATTCAAATGTTCCCATAAACATTGAATTAAATCATATTACTTCTCCTTAAGAATAAGTAAATGTTATACCGATACCAATAACCCTATCAACTACCCGCCATGTCAGTTATGAAAGTCTTATCATAGAGATAGGGGTGGCTTAAGTGCCTAAACTACCGTGACCCCAATCTGAGCAAGGTGCCACTCCCTGAACCAAATTCAGCAACATAATAGACAATCAATTCAAACAACTTAAGTTTTATCTCAAATTAAAATAAATTTAATTATGCATATCCTAGGTAAGAAATCAAACACATTACTACGTACCTAAATTAAATCGAGAATCAAAGGTGATATTCAACTGAGGATTTATCATTGTTACAAGAAATTTCAACTTATATTAATACCCTTAACTCTATTCCATGTTTATATATTTATAGCTCTAGGTTAATGGATCATAAAATTCAAATAAATATTCATACAAAGTCTTAACTCAATGTTTATACATCAAACAATATTATACAAACTTATAAAATCATCAAAACGTAAAAATCAAGCTTGGAAAGATGTGTGAATAAGTTTTGAAAATGGGAAAACAACAAAGGATATGCCGGCCTGCAACACCTACGACATTAAGGCGGTGTAGCCTGCACCAAATTTTCTACACCTGCCAACTCTAACAATGCTAAGCCAAACATCGGTAGTATTATGGTCTATGCTGGCAGCGTTGAGCCGGTATAGACTGTAAAACAAATTTATCAAAAAATTCGAGAGTTCTATGGGGTCGATCCACAAACGTCAACACCTCCAACACCAACAGTATTGCTGTGTATGCTGGCAGTGTTGACCTCTACGCCGGCGGCATTTAAGTGGCATACACTGTAGCACAAATTTAAAAAAAATTGTAGACCTCCTCTATTTTGCAAATATAATTTTTTGCCAAATTTTTCACTTATAAACTTCATTCAAACACATTTCGAACATCAAACTTCAACCTACATATATTCTAACATCTTTTAACATATATAGTCTTCACTTTTAACTCATCAAACATCTGTATCTACCATGTCAAACACGCATCCTCATTCAACCCTTCATTTAGCCAATTCATTCTTCTCTAACTATCCCAACCCTACTCATTCCCAACTTCATTCACTCCAATACTACTTGTCACTTACTTAGCACAAATAACAACTTATAAACCATCAAGATATCATTCAATACATAAGTAACATATGTAAATCATCAAAACTCATTTGACTCAATTCAATGCATGAATTCCACTTTACAAGAAAACTCAAACTAACAAATATACTCTTATCATAACAAACACATACCTTAAGAAGCTTGAGCTTGGTTTTATGGTCTTGCCACGAGATAATGATGGTTTTACTTGAGGAAAATATAGGTGATGTTTGGACTTGTTATAGATGAGTTTTTAGAAGATGAAAATGGTGTTTTTCTCTTCTCTAATGAGTTGTTTTGGATGGTTTGATCTTTTACAGGAATTTTGCAAAAAGTTGGACTTTATATTTATCCAAGCTGTTGACTTTTGGGGCTGCTAGGTTAGTGGCTTTCTTTGGCATGGGCTTAGGCTTATTTTTAGGCTAAAAAATTAATGAGTTTAGCTTGTTTTATCCAAGAAATTCCTGCTATGTTCAGAAATATATATATTAAGCATATTTAACTTGTTTTAAACCAATATTCATACACTTTATTACGCTTACAAATTCATAGGCACAATAGTTATTCACACTAAGATATTTCAATACTCAAATACATTAATACAATACATACACCACATATTAACACTACTTACATATCATGCTCAAGTGCATTAACACACATGGGTAAAACATAAATTTGTGAATTATGGCTATTTCAATGTATTTATATAATATATCAATTATATATGATTTATATAATGTCAAAAAAATATAGATATATGATATAAAAATTATAAATATACAAGATATGAATTGTATATGTTATATACTTGAAAAATAAAGCGCACTGATAAATATATAATTTGTATATATAATTTAAAGTTACATATAGGTTATATTTTATAAGTTAAATTATAGATATAAGTTATAATTCATAACTTATATATACAATATATAAAAGTTATATATATCAAGCTATATTCCATATAGATTAGTTATAAATAATATATATATATAATTTTATTGATACATAAGATATCAATTATAAGTTATATATATTTTATATAACATATTAATTATATATATAAGTGGTGAGTTATATATGTTACTTGGTCTAAAAAATATAACTACATAATCTAAAGATGATGAATATATTAGCTATGTATTATATATGTATATATATGATAAATAAATAGTATATTGATAAAGCACATAGGTTGTATATATAAGTTATAAGTTATACATGCAAGTTGTATTTTATAAGTTTGATTATATATATAAGTTATAAGTTGAATATATAAGCTATACTTCATAAGTATAAGTTATAAATAATAATTTATATATGTGTTATAAGTAATAAGTTAAGTTATGTATATACAAGTTATATGATTTATTGGTTATATATATATATATATATATATAAAAGTTATATATGTATTAATGTTTATAAGTTATAAGTTATATATCTATATATATAAGCTATTATTCATATATATAAGTTATACGTGTGGGTTATATTTGTACAAGTTATGTATATATATAAAAATAAGTTATAACTTATATGATATATTGTTTTTATTTAAAAGTTAATAATCTAGAGATTATAAATATTGTATAAATGACAAATAAATAGGGCATTAATAAAATATATAAGTTATATGTATAAGGTATATATACATGTATGTTATATTTTATAAGTTATATACACAAGTTATATGTTATGGATGTACGTTATGTGTGTATGTGTGTGTGATACATGGACTAACACATAATCTATAAATGTTTGTATATGTGTATGTGTAATATATATTTATATACAATGTATTTGTTATGAATAGCATATGTATGTGTATATGTGTGAGTATGGGTATGAGTATATTAGTATATTTATATAACTTCTTACTTTTGATCCAAATAAATGTATAATAGTAATTTTAATTTTATTCCCAGTTTAACACTACAACTAATAAATTAAGTATTCATAATAATAAAACTCTAGATGAAGTAAACAAGATAATGCATGATTCACACTTTATTACTTGTAATATCATTTCTAAGGCATAACTTTTCTATTCCTCCAATTCCATTTGTCCAAGTAACGGGCCGTAACGATCGTTTACTTGAAGGTAGTCGAGAGGGAATATGATAACCATTTTGAGGAATCAATCAGTTACCTATTTTACTTGCATAAATGAACTAGACATACCAATAATCTTTTTATTCCCTATGCAAAGGCAATAAAAAAAAAACCACCTACCATTTTTTTTCCTCTCTATTCTCTCTTCAAAGAGATTAAAAGTTAAGATGATGCTACTATTTTTTTCACCTAGTAAATTCAATCATTAGCAAATACACCACAATAGTACACAAAACCCATATCTTTTTTTTTTTTAATACAAATGTGCCATTCTTTATTTATTTTCATGTTAAGATTTTGCAAATCATGTACAAATCTACTATGCATATTATATATAACATATAACACAGATAATTTATATTCTATAATTGTTTGTATAAGTTATAACTTATATATATATATATATATACAATTTATAAGTAATATATGTGTATTATATATGTTATATATACTCTATAGAGTAAATTACACTAGAAGGTCACAACATTTAGAGATAACTTCATTTTAGGTCACAATATTTCGAAAAGTTCAAAAGAGGTTATAGTGTTAGAAAAAGTGTCTTCTGAATTTTATTAAATATTTTTTCTATTGATAAATATCAATGGGGCCTTAAAAAGAAGGATTTTATGTGTTTTAATTAAATATTTCTCCTATCGATACATGCCATTGTTAAACTTAAGAGTTCGATGTGAATTATGATGAGATAATTTAATGCACAATCAACTATTTATTTGCCACAAACTATACTTAATTAGTCAAATATATATATGCTTGCTTTGTGCGTGTTTGTGGAGTTTTCAGCAGGTTTTAGTATAAACAGGGGATAGTCAAGGACAAGTCAAACAATCAAGACGTGACAAAGCTATGGTCAAACTTGACAAGTTCAAGTACGCCTAAATAGTGGTGGAGGAGTTGGTCAAAGCCTAGATAAGTTAATTGATTTAGGCTTGACAAGTTAAGTTTGATGCTCGACAGGTTAAAAAAGAAAATAGACTTCTCAAGGGTCACGCTTAAGGCTCAACGTGTTGAAGTTTAGGGCTCAACCTGTACAAAACAAAGACTCGACAAAGCTAAAAAGGAAAACGGTGTTGTCGAGGGTCAAGTTTAGGGCTCGACGTGTTGGAGCTTAGGACTCGACAATTCATTTTTTAAAGCTTGACAAAGTGCACATATAAGAAGCTGTCAAAGGCACAATCTGGTTGCAATAAAGTGAGGTGCGAAGGCTATTTGATGTGCAACGGCTTAAAAAGTCAAAGGTCGATGTGGAAAGGAAAAGATCCATTGAAGTGCATTTAATGTTTGCTAGGTCATAGACTTTGTGTGTAACGGACTTTTGAATTTCAAAGGCTATTTATATACAAAGTCCTAAGATCAACAAAAAAAAAAAAAAAGAAATGAAGTGCCAAATTATTTTACTAGCTCATTAACTGCGATCAAACAAATTCCTTTTCTTTGTTCTCTTATAAATAATATTTGCAAATTATTAAGGGAGACAAAATTTACTCTAGTGCTTAGTTCATATTTATTGCTATTCATATAAAAGCACTTAGAGTGTCACACCCCGAGGGGTACCCTAAATGTGGCAGTCCGCCGTACACAATATTAAAGCCTATGAATGACTACCTCGGTCACGCAAAGGCTTCCATATTATCTATAAGGCGTACATCACAACCAAGGGAACGCATCGAAGTGACATAATTTATATTGATAATAAATAAGTAACAAGGCAAAGAGAATAATTATCATAAAACATAAACATATTAAATTATGATTCTTAGGGGCATATCCTTCTATTGTCTTCAAATAAATATACATCTTAGAATCTCCAAAATACTAACATAGAATTCATTACATATAAAGAACCTTACAAAATTACTTCATCTTATGTTTCCATTTCCTTCATAGAAGCTTAACATCCTTCTATGACTTCCTTAATATCATGATCCTCAATTTAAGCCATGAGTATACCTGTTTCAACAAAATCTATCGGGGTATAAGCTACAACTAGCTTAGTGAGATATTCCTTTTTATTCGCACCATGTTTTCAAACAAGTTCATTTAAATTTTCACACATATGCTATGCATACAATTTAATAATCACGTGATACACGAATATATATAGTTATCTGGAAACCATATATAGAACGGATTTACCCTTCTGTATCGAACGTTAGGAAATCTGTGATGAAGATCCTCGATCTTCTACTGCTAGTCCCCAGGTCCCCACCCAAAGCGTTCGGTTGGCTCGGTTCCAAACCTAGAATCGCATTCCTCGGGCAATTTGGATTCTCTAGGAAGGAACATGGCCCGTGTCATCGCACGATAACAACCAATTCAACTCTACGCGTATGAGTAGCAGCCTTCCGAGAGAGATGTGACTCGATGGATGCAATACGTGAGCATTTTATTTTTCATAAGCCAAACCTTATTAAGGTTTATTAGGAGGCGATCAATCAATTTAGCAAATAAACAGTCATACGAGTAAACAAAAACACTTAAACAAGCAGTTTGAAGTTGCAATGTTCTTAATTCTCATTTCACGCATAAACAAAGAATCACATATATACATATCCCCAAATTCCCATACATATCCATTTTTATCTTTTCTTAGTATGCTAATGCCACTACTTTACAAGTACAAGCAAGGTAACGAAATTAAGAGGAATAACTCACTCGTCCATTTCGTGATCTTCTTAGTCGTAGTAATTCTCGGGTAGGGTATTCTCGTATCCTTCGTCACCTAGATAAAAGAAATACTCGAGATGAGTATTTCATAGAAATTCTACTTAAACTTTCAAATTCTATTTCACTATGTTCGTTAAATTCGTATATAATGAAATTCCAATTTAAAATGGCCATAACTTGCTCATTTTAACTCGGAATTTCGCTTATAATATACCATTTTCTACCTATTCGAAAAGATCTATCCATTTCTAAGGTTATCTTCATCATATAAAGTCATTTTTGTTCAAAAACGTTGGGTACAAATTCAAAACTAATAATTCTAGATTTTTGCAAAACCATTTTCTAACTCAACTTCATCCAAAAATCCTTTAATAAATATATATATATATATATATATAATTGATAAATCCTTTGAGTATATAGATAAGCTCACTTTATATGCAAAAATTTTAATGGTAGTGTCTCAACAATTTATCTCATAAAACAATTCATTTTGAGTTGTTAAAACTTTAACTTTTACAATTTCTTTTCAAGTATTTTGAAGAAAATTTATATTTTCATAGGTTATTATAAATGAGTATATTCTTATTTTATTTTCTTCATTCTTTTTCCCAAAACAAGTAAATTTTTCTTTAACCTTAGTTTTTCATAAATTTTACTTCTAGTGATAAAAGATCAAAGTTATCAAAAGTGTATTAAGTTGTTGAAAACCTTTTTATAAAATTGTATTTAGAATGGTTTTAGAAAATGAGTCTTGTCTTCTTATATTTATTATTTAAAATATAAGTTTTTGTTTTCTAAAACTTGTTCTTTTTATTTCCTTTGAAAAGAATCTTCTCTTGATAAAATCATTTGTTTTTAATCTTATTTTATTTATATTCTTTGAAGATAAGTTTCTTCTTTATAAACTCGAAAATCATTATTTCTCCTAAGTGGATTTATAATTTTATGGGTTGAACTCATCTTAACTTTGAAAACTAGTTTGTTTCTTAGTTTTGTTATGGAGTGAAAAAGAGTTTAATTTTAAGCTTTTTGTAAAAACTTTGAATATTAACAAATTATTTTACTAAAACTTAGGTTACCATAATATACAAAGAAAGCATTTATTTCTTATGTTTCTTTGGTCAAGCTATCTTTGTTACTTAAGAAAACTTTGAAAAAACTTGTATTACTCTATTTCTATGTTGTTGATAATAACTCCATTATTTTATGATAAGTCACATAATAGAAAAACTAGTTTTGAGTTCCTTTAATAAATAAAATTCTACTTTTAAATTAACTGAGACAATATCATTATGTAGATGCAAGTATTATGAGCATGTGAAATAATAAGAACATAAGAAAATACTATAAACAAATAATAATAAGCAAGATAATGAAATATCAAGTATTGGGAACCTTAGCTTTATCAAGGTATCCCGGTCAAGTATTGGGAGCCTTAGCTTCATTAAGGCATCCCGGGACTAAGAATAGACTAGTCCCAAAAGAATAAAAAAAATAAAGAAAAGATTGTTTTGACTTGATATGGACAAGTCTAAGACTAGAATGACTAGTCTTAAAGAAATAGTATAAAATAAATAAATTGCAAAGCATGAAATTAAATAAATAATAAGTGAGCTTATATGCTCTAAAGATTATATATAAATACATAAATATATTTAGTTAGATATGAATAATAAAATTAACATAACAACATAATAAAATAGGAAGTTCATATGCAAGAACAAAACATGAATATGTTATTGCTTTTACTACTCATATGAATTTCAAAATAACACCATAGTTATGTTAAGTTATATGACATGGACAATTAAATGGTTGGAAAAATTTTTACCTAAAGTGTTTATGTGGTATAAGATGGTAGTGAATGTATGGTTATGTGGTTATTGAGAAATGATAGTTGTATTGTATAAAGAGAAATTTTGTGAGTATTTAGTAAAAGAATTTTGGTAGAGGAAAAATTTATGGAGAGTATTTGTGTAGGGAATTTGAAAGTTTTGGTAGGGAAATGAGTTGTGTGAAAGAATGAAGGAGGAATGGGGTATTTATAGAATTTTGGAGTGAAAATTAGATGTAATTAAATTAATTGAAAAAGAAAATAAATGAGGATGAAGAGAGAGGAAGAGGTGGACGGCAATATTGAAAGGAGAGAGAGAAGATTGATTAAAAATTAATTTTAGAAGAAAAGTGTGAGAGAAGTTTAGTAATATATGGTGTAGAAATTTTATGGGAAAAGAAAATTGTAAGAAATAGGTATGTAGGTGTAAGAATAGATAGTAAGAAAAAGTAGAGATAGAGGAATAGTAATGAATAGTAGAAAAGTACTATGAATAGTAAACTAAACAATTAAAATACCGATAGTAATAAAAATACATGTATAAATGCGATATCTGTAATTTTTAGCCACCGAAAAATTCTAAAATTAATATTCTTGAAATCCTTATATTTTTATGAGTCCATCGGTATTTACGGAATATTTTTTCATCCGGTGTGCCAGGGCACGGTTTTTGAAAACTGATCCCGTTCCGATCCGAAGGACACGAGAAATTTGCGAATCTGATATTTTTAAGCTTCTCTATATTATTACGAACTAATATCAACAATTATTTTCATTTCGTTGTTTAGGATTTAAGAGCGTGGGATTGCCGGATCTTAAACACTAGGGTTTGTTTTTATGATTTGTTAACTTTTAAGGTTCCGGTTTGACTTCCCTTTTTTGTTGAGTTATTCGTAAGATATAATTTTGGAGTTTTTATTGTATATATTTTTTTAGTTCGATATCTATGGTTTATCTCATTTTGTTTGTGATTATTTAATAGTTTTCAGTTCTCGGGATCGTTTAACCAAGTCTAGGGTTATGAGTTGACTCGGTTTGACCTTTGGTGAAAATTGAAATTTCTGATTCAAAAATTCATCGAAGGATTTAAGATCTTAGCATTTCGTTGTCAAGCGTTATTTGAATATATTGTCTTGATTTGCATGTTAGGAATCGGATAGGTGATTGGATTGATGTACGGATGTTGATTCAACTGTTAGTTGGATTTTCTATTTTGTTTTTAAGAGTTCTCTTCTTCTTAGATTAAGAAATGTCGTTTTGATCTTATTTACAATTAAGTTTTAACTTGGTTTGATTTTTAGGGTTTCGATTCCAGTGTTTGACTTTCAGGATTATTTTCTAAGAATTATGAAATTTTTCAGGGGTTTACATAGAGAGAGAGAGGAAACATTTTATTTCCTATGGCTATAATATTGCTCGTCTCAAGCTAACTTTTGAAATTAATTAAAGCAGTGGTGAAGACCTTGAAGAGGCATTTGGTGGATCGTGGACAGTAGGCAAAGTGCCAAACTCCATGTTATATTTATGGCTTGTTTTTGTCTATCCCTCTCTTTTATTTTATACATTCTATTTATTGTTTATTTATCCATTGCAAATCCATTTATTTTTAAATCTACTGATTTCAAAATTAATTATTTCAAAATTTTGGACAAATACTCAATTCATCCCTTCCCCATCCTGAGTATTCTTAGTATATTTTCAGCCATTGCCAAACTCAATTGACCCACTCCTCTAAACGTTGTGATCACTTATGAACTTTTTAAAATGATGTAACCTAAATGAACTTACCTACAAACGTTATGACATTCTGGTGTAATTTACACTATATTTTATATATGAATTATAGAATTATATATGTCAAAAAATAAAGTGTATTGATAAAATATATATGTTATATATTATGTAAGTTATACATATCGATTATATTTTATAAGTTATATTATAAGTTATAACCCATAACTTGTATATATAATTTGTAAGTTATATATATTAAGTTATATTTCATATAGATAAGTTATAAGT
Organism: Combretum micranthum; assembly: GCA_024138025.1. Lineage (NCBI taxonomy): Eukaryota > Viridiplantae > Streptophyta > Magnoliopsida > Myrtales > Combretaceae > Combretum > Combretum micranthum. The sequence continues at coordinate 3,585 of JAMXBD010003068.1, read as the reverse complement.
AATATTTTATATATGATTGATATAAATATATAAGTTACAAGTTATGAGTGTTATATATATATATATATATATATAAGTTATATAATTTATTAATTCTATGTATGAGTGATGAGTTTTATATATATATATATATATATAATCTAGAGATTATGAATATATCAGCTAAGTATTATATATATATATATATATTATATAACAAATGTATAATGTATTGATAAATACATGGCTTGTATATATAAGTTATAAATTATATGTATAGGTTATAGCCTACCACTTGTATGTATAAGTTATAAGTTATATATGTTTTATGTTTTACAAATAGACAACGCACCCGCGATACGTATGCAAATAAAACAACCCGACATCTATTAATTAAATAGATATATTATTTCGACAAGTTAGAAGATGACAACCTTAATAAGTTCTGGAAATTATGAAATTAATTACAAATCATAATTACAATTATATTTTCCACATGTAACTTCTCCATGTTGGGTAACTATCATGCATAAATATGGTATCAGAGCTTTAGATCGGTTTATAAAGATAGCTAAAAAAGGAAAAGACTATGTATATTCAACCCCTATTTAATTCTATTCAAACCCTATTTAATTTCATGATTTTAAGGATACCAAAAATATTTTACACTCATATGCTAAAAAATGAAAAGACTATATCTATTCAACCCCTATTTAATTTCATGATTTCAGGTATACCAAAAATATTTTAAGCAAAAAAGAATATATCTATTCAATCTCTATTTAATTCTATTCAAACCCTATTTAATTTCATGATTTCAAGGATACCAAAAATATTTTAAGCCCATATGTTAAAAAAGGAAAAAGCTTTGCCTATTCAACCCTATTTAATTATATTTTAATCCCTATTTAATTCATGATTTCATGAATACGAAAAAATATTTTATGCCCATATACTAAAAACATTATATTAAAAACATTTATACTTAAAAATATTTACACGAAAGACACTAAAGAGGTGTTTTGCTCTAATAGTATAGATAGTTATAAGTTTATATATGTGCCATATTTCATATGTATAAGTTATATGTAATAATTTATATATACAAGTTTTAAGTAATAAGTTATATAATATATCTATTATACATATAGGTTATAAAAATATATATATATATATAACTATAAATCTATAATCTAGAGATTTAAATATAAATGTTAATTATTATATATGTTATATATATAACAAGCAAACAAGATATTGATAAAGTATGGCTGTTTTGGATAGACCTTACTTAAAATGAATACTAAGGGGTATAATTGACAATTCAAAATTTGCTCATTGTTAGATGCCTATAATTTAGGACTGTCCTTCAAGATAATTAGACAACTTTTACTATTCAAACTTTTATTATTTAGAAGAATCTACTTTATAAGAAGAAGAACAAGACAAGCAGACAAAAGCATGTGATAAACCGTACGAGCTCCCCCTTCTCGGCAGTGAAGATTCATTTTTCAAATATAAAAAGGAAATGGGCAAAAGAAGGGAGGAAACAGATTTTTCTACACAACAAATTAGTTAAAACACTTGCTACTTATGCCATCTCGTAATTCTCGATTCGAGAAAGTTTCTCAAAGATTTCTCTATAGCCTTATTTTCTGTAAGTCTTTTGTAATATTTTCAAAAGTTTGATGAGAATTATTGTTGTTTCAATATTACTCTATTTTGTTATTAATATTATGTTTTATCATTTAAATTTCTAAATGAATTGTATGAATCAAATTTTTAGAGTAATTGCAAAAAAAAAAAAAAAAAACTTGATTTATTCCTAATAAATAAAGTAAAAGTTATATAGAATGTTTAGAAAATGAAATTAGAAATAATTTAAGAGATTTGGATGAAGAAATTGAAGAAGAAAGAATAGAAGGTGTTTGGATAGAAACATTTGTTGTAAGAGATCATTTCTATAGATTATTACTACTAGCATTTAGAAATCATTTAAACTGGTTAAGATCTTTACATCCATATTTACCCGCTTGGATCTACTTTAGAAATAATAGATGACAATGGGAAGTGTTTCTTGGTATATTAAAAATAAAAAATAGGTGCTCGAAAGATTAAAAGAAGTAAGAGACAATTTGGAATTTGAGATAAATTATTTAGAAGGAACATCTCAAAATAAGTATGCTACTCTCCAACTGTTGTTATTTACATATAAATTAATAGATTCAAAATGTCAATACCTTGTTCAAATAATAGACAAATATTATATCATCAAAGAAAGATAACAAGAGTTTGTTTTATAAAATGATCAATTATTGTTGCAATTTTATAACTTTACTTTCAATGTCTAAAGGAATAAGACCTAAATGGTTTCAAGTACTAGTGAAACTTTGAAATTGTAACTTTCAAATATATCTCTTTCAAATATCACTAGGTGCAAGAATGGCATTAGAGTCATGTTCATTTTTCCAAGGGGAAGAGATCTATCTTGAAATTTCAGTAAATTTAATTAATTTATAATTGATAATCAAATATAGTTAATCGATTCATTGCGTTGGAAAGCCTGAACTGGTCCTGGCAGTAAGACCTAAATAGAAGGCAGATATTCCTTATATATAATGAGAATAGTTATTTTACAATAATAAAGGCAAATTGACAATTCTATTCTAGTAAATCAAACACGTCATTTTTATTTATAAGTTATGATTTATACACACACAACACACACACATATATAAATCTAAATAATATAAGTACATAATCTAGTCATTATGAATATTGTATATATTGGTAAATAATAGGGCATTGTAAAATATATATAATTATATATGTTAAGTATGTATGACATATGATGTATGGGCTAACACATAATATATATATATATATATATATATTAATATGTGTGTATATATATATACATCTTATATAAATTATATATTATATATTTATATGTAATGTATTTGTAATGAATAACATATGTATGTAAATGTGTGTGAATATGAGTATATGAATATTTTTATATAACTTCTTTTTTCTTAATAATAATCAAATAAGATATAATGGTAATTTAATTTTATTCTAGTTTAATATTGCAATTAATAAATTGAAGTAAATGATGTAGTATGTTGTATGTATTCCTAGTAATAAAAATAAAAAATTGGAATAACATCATTCATAATTTCTTACTAGGTAATACCATTTCTAGGGCATAACTTTTCTACTCATCCTCTATTTTATTCCTCAAAGTAAATGAACCATTTGTGTAATTCATTACAATAATGGGGTATATGTATATGGATGTTATTTTTGGTAAGTTTCTAAATTTTTTTTTTAATAAATGATAAGAAACTTTTTTTTTTAATTTTAAGCAATCTCATAAGTGATTTATTTAATTGATTATTTATTATTTTTAAGTATTTGTGATGCAATACATTGTTTTAAAAAGGAAATGCATGGAAAAGTTAAATTCATTATATTAGTTTTATTGTAACTTTTTTTTGTGATATAGAAAATTATAATTTATATAGATGTGTTTGTTTTTTCATATAAATAATAGGTATGATAACAAATTACAGCTTTTTCAGACAATCTCATAGTGATTTATTG